>JASDQU010013711.1:28469-52445 GCA_032191745.1 Picea mariana
TTCTTCTTCTCGATCTTCAAAGAGGAAAAGGAACTCCACTTTAAATACGAAAACTTAAAAACAAATATTTCACATGAGAATTGGCAAAATCCTGATGATTTTCTTAAACTTAACTGAAACACAAAGTATGTTCGAACTAATCCTAACTACTTTAGTCCTTTTACCATATTTAAATTGATTATTTTCACTCAAGGAAAGTCGCTGGAAAATAAAATTCCCCATAAAAATTTCCCAGTAAGAGAATGTGTTTTGAAAGTCAGAAAATGATTAGTCCAGAGTAATCAAAGTGAGTTAAAAGACCTCTATTGCTAAAATATAAATGGATATCATCCCTGGTATATTTTATTATGTACAAATTGATTGCCCTCACTTCATGTTTGATTAAATATAAGACAAATGGTGAAAGGAAATTCATAAAATGAATGCCCCCATCTATTCTAAACAGAGATGATGAAAGTAAATTTATAAAATGATTGCCCTCATCTCAACATTTAAATGCAAAATTATTAATTGAAGTGATGAAAGGAAATTCAATATGGGAATTAGATAACTTCACCGGGGTACTGAACATGCTCACTGGCAGTGAAGCAATGTCTATGATATCTATAAGGCTGTTATACATGTATTATAATGTACTCTGACAACTATTTCCTTTCTTCAGGCTAGATCTACATTCTAAGCTAACGCGGGACTCCCTGTTTAAAACATTATAATCACTTTGCCTTGATGCGAATAAAATCGAACAAAGTCTGATAGATTGATTAAGGTTGTTTTGATTATCTCAAGCAATTCTAAAATCATTTTAAGAGAAGGAAGTAATTAAAGCTTGAATTCAATATTGATGAATGATTAAGTTTTGAAAGTTCTCGGAGGTATGGATGAAGTCCCAAGTTATTCTTTGTGCTTTCTTTCAGAATGTGTTTCACAGAACTGCAATAATGACTCCATTTACCCAATAAAGGCACTCGGTCTACACATTCTTCTTGTCACGCATGGAGACAAGATCCCTAGATGGAGCCTATGTTGAAACATATATATTTTTCTAAATTTTAGACTAAAAGAAGTTTCATTTTTGTTTAAATAAAAAAAAAAAGAACAAGAATGCACTGGACACCACCGTCGAATGAAGCCTTCTGATTAATCCAACGGTCTAACGTGCTTAAAATATTATGGAGCCACCTACTTATCAACGAATCAATTTATGTAAAGGTTTTCTTTCAAAATTTCGGAATTCGGGGTTTCACGAAGTACAAAGGTTCAACATTGAGCATTTTCGAGGTCCCGATACCCAAATTCATGAAAGTATTAAACGTTAAGTCGGGGTAATTAAATATTAAGAAAGATTAATGATAAGTAAATCTCATCGTGATTTCGTAATTCGAGAGCTCTTACATATAAAATCTCTCGAAGTCCCGATACCCGAAACCTCATCATTCTAAAACTAATTGCGGTTAATTAGAAGAATTAAATACGATTATACTTAATTAAACCTATTGCGATTTCACGCTTCACAAGTTTTAGTTTGAACTGTTATGAAGACCCCTGAGATCTGAAACATCGAAACTTGATTAAATGATAAGTACAATTAATTAATGCACTAAATGATGATTATACTCTAATTAATCTATTGCTTAATGATAACTCAGATAGTTTCAATTTTTGTGTTTTTCTCGAGTATGAAGCTCCAAAAAGTTAATGACATTAATTGAAATTATGGCAATTATTTCAATAATATCTTGTACTACTGCCCAAATCTAATTCATTAAAGGAAATAAATGTTGCATGGATACGAATTGATATAATAAATTAAAAGGGTTTTGGATTTCAAATTTTGTTATACATATTCACTGAGCATTGTGTTTTTAGCTAAAGAGTTTTTACAAATTTCCTGTGACAGATACAAGTATCCAAAGATTTTATATTATGGCTCCAAGAAAAGCACCCAAATCGGCTGGTGAAAGCTCGAATCAAGGCATGGAGGTTATTTTTGATACTTCGCCCAGAAGTATAAACCAGTGATGATTTTAGGGGCTAAATTTCGCTCATGGGCTAAATTTCCATGGTTTTTCCAAAAATGAGATTCGCTATTTTAAAAATGATTCGTCCAAATTCTATAGGATAAAATTATTTTACCTTAAAAATCCCCCCAAAATTATAAAAACTATATAAAATCCTTAGAAATTTGAATATTTTTACAGAAATATCGCCAATCATTTATAGTTGGCATATGAATGATTAGTAAGATTCTCCAAGGTTTCTACATTTTAAAATAAATTTCCATCCTTAAAATCATCCCTGGTACTATAAACATAGTTAAAACCTAGACGCATGTGTTCAACACTATATAATACGAAGTGGTAAACTGGCCTGATGATTCAAGCGACAACGAAAAGGATAATGTATCTACCAAATATAAGATTATGGCTCAAACAAAGCTTCATAAGGTAGCAACAAGGCCGAGGCTTTTACCCTATACTGACATGATTGGATGGGCACTGGATCATGTGGATATCCCAACTAGAACTATATTCAACTCTCAGAAGGTATTTGTTGGGTCATTTCGGCCGGAACACATACAGGTGATGTATAAATTGTCTGCAACACCAAACCTCATTTACAATGCTAGTTTCTTAGTAAATTTCAACAAGGAGTGTGATCAATATGGAAAGAGTCTTTCTGATTTGATCAAGGATTGGTGTTCATGGCCCGAAAAGTTTAGAGCCGATTCTAACGGCATATATTCAATCTTATCGCTAGAACCACAATTCATGTTTATAGCCATGATGATGTGCAAACTTTATGGAAAAGAAAACACAACCCATTTCTTCCTACCATGGGTACCCATTATACACACAGTGGCAGAAGGTTATTCTTTCGATTGGGCCAAGATATTGTCAGATAGTCTGGCCAATGAAATTACATAATATCAAACAAAGAAAGCCAAAGGGAAACCAACTTCATTCTTCATGTCAACCTATATTATGGACCCCATATGTTTCATGATGCCTTTCCCACTGATGAACTAGAGTTGGATACCAGATAGTGCTGAAACAATTCATGATTATCATTCAAAGATCTGGGAAGACAAAGCAAAGGATTTCTTTTATGAAATCTATAATTGGGTAGTGGTACCATTGCACATTGTCATTTTTGGTCACTCACCTCCTAGAATTTCAGACACAGTTGTGGCTGACTTGGGTAAAGTGGCAGACTGGTACATAAAGGAACACTTCTCTTACATCAAAGTTTTTGGTTGTTCAGCTCCCCCATATGCATTACCACAATTTTTACCAGACCGATTGGTATGCCATGAGGTTGCACGGACAAACTGTACTCGGTGGGATTAGTAAAGAGCTCAAAGCTGTGCAGAAAAAGGTATGACCATCTTTTCCTTTGCCTATTGGTTCATTTTCCTTATTGGATTTCAGTCATTCTAAGGTGGAGGCTATAGCCTTAAAAGAGATAAAATTGGTTAACATTGAATTCAAGAAGCACGACCCACAAAAGGTCGTGGGAAACCATATGGCCAGTTGCAATCTTAAAAGGTATGATCATGGAGATTCCCCTCAGGAAAAAATGTTCCGAGGGGTAAGATCTTACCAAGAAGTTCTAAGCCAAGTTCGAGCTCTACTACCTGGTGAAATGGTTGAGTTTTACAATTTCCAAAAAAACTGAAGAAGTAGTCTTCTGAAAGTATTACAAGGGGGAAACCCAAAGTCTCCAGCTACACAACAAACAAAGACCCAAAATCTAGAAGTAGGGAGCTTTAGAAAGCAAGAAGCCCCAGAAAACCCAGATAGTTTTGAGATATCGACTCAGAAAAAGGATATCCCAACGACAGAGGTATCTGATGACCAGTCCAAAGATCAATCAGAAGCATTAAAAAAGCAAGGAGAAGATAAGCCATTGTCTTCACCTGATGAATTAAATATAGATGGAAGTAGAAAACAATTGTACACATAAATCAGTAACCCTATTGAGGCTATCATGCCACTACAATTCACCAAAGGAAATCCTAATGTAGAGGTAATATTCATAGGAGATATCACTCTGATCCCTATTGAAGAAATACCTCCTACCGATTACTTTTTCAGTAAGAAAAGGAAAGCCGTGGTAAAGAAAGAAATGCACCTGAGAGAGGGTGTAATGGTCAAAACGCACAGAGTACTTTTGGATGGAAAAAATATAGAAGAATAAGACTTTGCTACAGAGGTAGCAGACTCCTTGGGAGCTCTTGCAACAACTAACCTATTCTTAGTTGATAATCTGAAAGAAATACTAAAGCAGAAGAATCAGATAATAGGCCAGTTGCACAACAAAGCCTTTTGGATAAGGTAGAGATCATTCAAAATCACTTTTGGGAAGTAAATCAATCATTAGATAATATTATTTTCCGAGAAAAAGAGGCTACAACAGCCTGAGCCACTTTTCAAAAAGAATTTGTGTCATCATCTAGAGAAGAAGTACTTGTAACTCCCAGATTGACTGTTGTAGAACAAACCAGAGGTGATATAATATTAAATACATGGGAGGCAAATATAGTCAAGAGTAAAAGAATGGCTAGAGAAATAAAAGAGGATTGTGAAGAGACTTTTGATTTGATACACAAAAAATCACTAGGCATTGGAAAGGATGATTGTTCTAGAATACTAGGACAAATCAACGTTATAAAGAACCAACTTGACATCAAAGAAAGATTAAATGAAGCTTAGATTGAAATTTCACTGATGAAGCAGGTTGACATTACTCAAATAGATAGATGGTTGGTAAAGCCAAATTTACAAGTATAGTCAATGACTTCTGAAGATAAAAGGATAGAAGACAGGTTGTCACAATTACAGAGAAAGCTATATCTTTTTTAGGCAAAAGATGTAACAAATTCTTCAATACTATTAGTACAATTCCTAAGCAGGTGCATCAAATGTCGTGAGAAAGGTGAAGGAAATACTTCAAAGAATCAATGAAGCAACATATGCATACCTGTTCATCCGGTATGAGAGAGAGATAGAAAAGAACCAAATAAAATGGTTTAGGTTTTATTTTGTAACCGTTACTATCTAGGAATAAGGAGAATTCCAACCGCCTAGGGTTGGTGACCTTTTGTATAAATATATTTTCAAAAGACTAAAACAGGGCTTTTGTTTTTGGCCGATTGTAACAGAGAGAGCTCTCCTTTTGGAGAATTAATACAAGTGCATACCAGAGACTCCATATTTCGTCAATCTTGAGTTATGTGTTCTTCTATTCTTTCATATTCCAACATCTTTATTCATATGTCTTTGATGAATGCCTAATCACAACTTAGTACAACATCTACTGTGGTTATATGTTTCATTTAGTTATCTGATTGTTTACATATTTTCCTCTGAGTTTGCTATTAGCAAATACAATACCTGTGAGTTAGTTAGATTGCCACATTTTATGCTTCATTAAAGGTGTCTCATCTATTTTCTTCTTCTGTAGCAGAGTGAGATTCTTCTGTGATTGATGCCTCACTTTGTTTAACAACTTTATGTTTTTCTCTCATCACATTCATTATTTTCAGATTTGACTTAGACACGGAAAACAACCTTTGAACTGTTATATCATTAATTCAATTTTAGGAACTTTTCTCATATAATTGAATTAGAAAAAGAAAACATTAATAAAAACAACAAATCCCTTGACTATTTCTTTTCTCCATGACTGTACCTGTTGCAAGGCAGGCCAACATCGAGCCCAGTATTACAGATTAGACCAACATTGCTTTAACCTTGTTTAATACCATCTTAGAGACTGCTAATACTCACGTTGAGCTTGAACACTCATGGGTAGTGATTGAACATGACATAAGTGTTCGTGAATGTTGGGAAGCTAGACAAAGACAACTTAGGAACCAGCCATAGTTTATTTTTCCTAAAGTATTGATCTTCTTTGCACTTTCAAAACTCTCTTCATTTTTCGGATGCCTTGAAATTATACTTTGAAGCCTTAAGTATAAAGTTAGGAACAACACCTACAAATAGAGATCCTTTGTTCGATTGAACAAACTATGCATTATGGAGTATAAGAATGAAGACATATTTTATGGCCCTTGGTTTTGGTATTTGGGAATCAGTCACAACATGTTATAGGGATGAAGTGGGAAGGAGTCAAGTGAACACAATGCAAAAGAAATATATGTCATTTTGAGTGGCCTATCATATTTTGATATTGTCAAGGTAATGCAGTGTACATCAAATAAACATATTTGGGACAATCTACAAAACATTTATAAAGAGATATCTGATGATTATTCCACCTATGATTTAGAGACAGAATAAGAACAATTTGAGAGAAAGTTAAAAGGAGAACATGGAAAATAAAAATAAAGTGAAGATAATGATGATGATGAAGAATATCTTTCCATAACCATGGAAACAATGTTGGGTATGTGTTATATTCTTTGCACAACTAGCTCTAGTGTCTTCTATGTTGAGTTGGGTGCACATGGGGGTTTTTGGGGGGGCTATTAGCCCCCCCCCCCCAAGATTTTATTTTTTGTCTCAGAAAATGTGTCACATTTTTGCCTTGTTTTTCGTGTTTCCTCGATTTTCATGTCCATTGTTGGGAGGTTTTTCGGCACATGGTTTTTTCCAATGGTTTTTTATTTCCAGTTAAGGAATTAGGGTTGTTGACTAATCCAGGTCATTATGTTATGGTTTTGGATTTAGTTGGCTCCTATATGTATATTTTATTGTAAACAATGTATCACTATGAATGAATATATAATATGCTAGTTTTCTCGGTTTGGGTTTCCAGGGGAAAAATCTATGCGTAATGTGTGTATTTGCCATTGTATATTTTCAATTCCTTTATTGAAAATATGTTTTTAGTAAAATATTATACAAGGTTAAAATCTACATTTGGTATCATAGATTTGTTGGCTTTAGGGGGGACGCCTTTGTGGCCAAGGGTTTGTCTCAGGACTATGATAATCCTTGTTACAGTGGGGGATCTGCGTTATTGATATTTTAGGTGAAAATAAATGGCGAGCATTTTGAAAATGGAGACCGAGAAGTTTAATGGGAACATTTTTGAGTTGTGGAAGACACATATGGAAGATCTATTGGTGGACAGAGATTAGTTTATCGCGGTGGATCCAGGTACCGCACCTACAAGAACTTCAACAGATGACTAGAAAAAGTTGGATCAAAAGGTGAAGATAAAATCCAACTGTGTCTCTCAGATTCAATATTAATGAATGTGTTAGAGGAAGCTACATCCAAATATTTATTGGATAAGTTTGGGAATTAGTATTAGTCTAAGTTCCTAGTAAATAAAATATTCCTAAGAAAGAATATGTATAACCCGAGGATGAGAGATGGAAACTTGGTGGAAAAACATTTGAATGCCTTCAATACTGTGGTAAGTCAGTTAGTATCTGTTGAGATTAAAATTTCAGATCAAGATAGGTGTATCAATTTACTGTTCTCTTTACCAGACTTGTGGGATAGTTTGGATGTGGCCATAGGTAGTGATACAACTGCCTTGAAGTTTGATGAAGTGGTATCATCCTTATTTTCGGAGGAGATGAGACAGAAAAACACAGAAGGATAGAGAACAAATGCATTATTTGTAAGAGGACGCTCCCAGGAAACAAATATATATAAGTCCTCAAGTGGGAGATCTAATTATAAGGGAAGATCTAAGTCTCCCAAAAATTTTGTAAAGGTATTCTAGAGATGTGGAAAAGAAGGGAACTACAAGAAGCACTGTAGATCCAAAGTTGAGAAAAAAAGGGATCTGAAGAATCTCCTTCTACAGAAGAAAATACCTCCAAGGAAGAAGGAGGGGATGTGCACTTGGCTTCTTCAAGCACACATGAAGATCATGATGCATGGTTAGTTAACTCAGATGCATCATTTCATATGACTCCCCACATGGATTGGTTCTATGAATATGAAAGGTATGATGGAGGTAATTTTTTCCTATGCGATGACTCGACAACCAGAATCATAGGTCGAGGAAAAGTCAAGTTGAGTCTAATAGATGGAAGGATTATAACACTACTTGGTGTTTTTCACATCCCAATATTGGCCATAAATTTGATTTATGTAAGAAAAATGGACGATGCAGGGGTAAAAACAATATTTGAAAAGGAAACCTGTAAGATGGTTTGAGGAACAATGGTGTAGCTGAAGGGAGTTCAGTTTGGAACTCTGTATAAGCTGCAAGGAAGCACTATTAGTGATGGGTGTAATGTCCTAATATTGGAGTTGAAGGAGGAAGAACTCCTATAGTCTCTGGAGAAAAGGTTATGCTGTGGCATCAAAGACTGGGGCATATCAGAGAGAAGGGTCTTCGACTACTACACGGTAAAGGTATGGTTGAAGGTATGTATAACTGCTCTCTAGATTTTTATTTCTATGAACATTGTGTAGATGGGAAGCATAATTGAGTAATATTCCCCTCTGGTGAAACTAGGGCAGAAGGAATTTTACGGCTAGTTCACAGTGATGTGTTTGGACCTATGTCAGTTCCATCATTGGGAAAATATGTGTAATATGTCTCATTTATAGATGGATTCTCAAGGAATACTTGGATATGTTTTCTTAGGAATAAATATGAAGTATTTGACAGGTTTAAAGAGTTTAAGGCTCTTGTTGAGAATAAAACAAAGAAAATAATTAAGGTGTTGAGGACATAAAATGGCAGAGAGTTCTGCATGAATGAATTTGAATAGTTCTATAATAAGTGTGGTATATCAAGGCATAATACTATCCCATATACACCTCAACAGAATGGATTTGCAGAAAGGATGAACATGATGCTGATGGAAAAAACAAGGTGCATGCTCAGTGGTGTCGGGTTAGGGAAATAATTTTGGGTAGAGGCAGTGGGTATTGCATGTTACCTGGTCAACATATCACCCTCATCAAAGCTATATGACAAGACTCCACAAGAGGTATGGAATGGTAAGAAATATTCTCTCACACATCTCAAGGTATTGGGATGTGAGGACTACGTTCATGTTCTAAAGGAAAACATGAGTAAGGTAGATACGAAGGCTGAAAAGTGTATCTTTATTGGGTATAAAGATGGTCTCAAAGGTTATAAGATTTGGAACCCATAAACTAAGAAGGTTGTGAATATCCAAGATGTGGTATTTAAATAAATGAAGGATGTTGTTAAACACGAAGTCCTACCAAGTAAGGAAGAACCAGAGAAAATAGAGTTTGATTTAAAGGATGATGAATCAGAGTCTACAGAAGAACATAAATACGAAGAAGAAGATCCTCATACTCTAGTATTGAGGAGATCGGTTCAAGAAACAAGGCTATAGGAAAGGTATACTCCATATGATTTATGTTCAAAAATTTCTTTGTCAGTTACTGATGATGATCCTAGAACTGTCCGAGAGGCAGTGGATTCAAAGGATGGAAAGCTTTGAAAAAAGGCCATGGATGAAGAAATGGAAGCCTTGGATAAGAATGAGGCTTGGGATCTAGTGGAGTTTCTGAATGGAAGAAATCCCATTGGAAACAAATGGGTATTTAAAATGAAGCTAAATGTAGAAGGCAAAGTTGATAAATACAAAGCTCGGTTAGTAGCAAAGGGTTATTCTCAAGTTGAGGGAATTGATTTTGGTGAGTTTTTTTCTCCTGTTGCCAAGTTAACTTCTATAATATTTCTAATATATGTTGTTGTTGCATTTTATTTTTAAGTAGAACATATGGATATTAAGACAACATTCCTACATGGGGATCTGAAAGAAGAAATACATATGAAGCAACCAAAAGGATTTGTTGTGAAGGGAAAGAAGGAGCTGGTATGCAAGGTGAAAAAGTCCTTGTATGGTTTAAAAAAATCACCAAGGATGTGGTATAAATTTTTTCGATACTTATATGTTGGGACTTGGCTTCACAACAAGCAAATAGGATCACTGTGTGTATTTTAAACTAATTGGTGATAATTTGATTTATTTGTTCTTGTATGTGGATGACATGTTGTTGATAGGAAACAAAAAGGAGATTATCCAGGATGTGAAAACTCAGTTTTACTCTAAATTTGACATGAAGGATCTCGGTGCTTCAAATTTCATTTTGGGCATGGAAATCAAAAGAGATCGAAAAAATAGGAAAATCTGGTTAAATCAGAGAAAACATGTCGAGACAATATTGTATAGGTTTAATATGCAGGAATGTAAACTGGTCAAGGTCCCTATTCCTGTTGGTGTAAAGTTATTTGTGGATCAGTATCCCAAGACACAGGAAGAGGAGGAGGACATGTATTGTGTTCCATATGGAAGTGCAGTTGGAAGTTTGATGTATGCAATGGTTTGTACTAGACCAGATATTGCACATGCAGTGGGATTTTTGAGAAGGTATATGTCAAAACCAGGGAAGGAGCATTGGACAGTAGTAAAAAGGATTTTCAGGTATTTGCATAAAAATTATAGCTATGGATTGTGCTACCATGGAAGATGAGGATTGGATAGAGTGTTGGACATACATGTCTTTGTGGATGAAAAATGGGCTGGAGATCTAGATCGTAGGAGATCTACAAGCATGTATGTGTTTAACCTGTTTAGAGGAGCAAAAGACAAGCTGTAGTGGCACTTTCAACTACATAAGTTGAATACATGGAAGCCACTCATGCAAGTAAGGAAGAAATATGGTTACAAAGATTGTGTTCAGATATTGGGTTGGTACAACAAGTTGTAAGGATAGATTGTGATAGTCATAGTGCAATTTTTCTGGCAAAGAACCCAACTTATCATTCAAAGACAAATCATATTGATATTCAATATCACTTTGTGAGAGACATGGTTGAAGAAAAGTAAGTGTCGCTGATGAAGGTGGACACTTTGAAGAATGTTGCAGATTCATTAACAAAATATGTGAGCACTGAGAATTTCTCTTAGTGTAGAGGATCCATGGATATTGCTGCCCTAAATTGTTGACTATGTAACCTTGTAACCCCTTGTATGCAAAGAAAATAAGAAGTGGGAGAATGTTGGGTATGTGTTATATTCTTCGCACAACTAGCTCTAGTGTTTGTTACGTTGTTCTAGGCACGCAAGGGGGTTTGAGGGCAGTGCCCCCGATAAATTTTTTTCCTTGGGAAATGTGTCAAATTTTTGCCTCATTTTTCATGTCACCACAATTTTCATGTCCATTGTTGGGAAGTTTTTTGGCACATGGTTTTTGACGATGGTTTTCTATTTTTGGTTAAGGAATTAGGGTTGTTGACTAATCTAGGTCATTGGGTTAGGGTTTTGGATGTCATTGGCTCCTATATGTATATTTTATTGTAAACAATGTATCACTATGAATGAATATAGAATATGTTGGTTTTCCCAGTTTGGGTTTCCAGGGGAAAAATATCTATGTAATGTGTGTATTTTCCATTGTATCTTTTTTGTTCTTTTATTGAAATTTTTTTTTCAGTAAAATATTGCACAAGGTTAAAATCTAAAAAGAAAACATGTTGATGATGAAAATGAAGATAATTAGAAAGAAAAGCCAGATTCAGAGGAAGTAAATCTTGAAGCGAAACTTGTTAGTTCCTTAGAAGAAATAGACATGCTCAGGGGAAAGAATAAAAAACAGAAAGAGCAATTGCGAAAATATGAAAAGAAGGATCATGATCTTGATGAAATGAAAAAAGAAGATATCATCCTGAAGACTCAAATAGAAGAAGAAAAAAGGATAGAAGAAGTGGTGAGAAGCCAATTGAAATAAAAAATAATAAAATTGTGAGAAGCTAGAGGCTGGAATCATTTATTTAAGAAAGTAACTAGAGAAAATGACTAATTAGTTGAATAAAAGATTGAAGTTTGGAAATAGTAATAAAATATTAGATAATATTCTTAGTTTCCAAAGGTCACCATTCATCAAGACAGGTCTTAGCTATGAAGAAAAATAAAATACCCTTGAGGGATATGCAATCTCTAAGATCACAAAGCCATTAGAAAAAGAAAATGAGGAAAATCCTAAAATCTATGCTAATATTCTTAAAGGCTCCATCAACAATGAAAGAAACAATAGGAAAGGGAATAATAACCAATAGAAACTTGATTCTTCTCAAAAGAACAATAAGAATGAGTTTAGAATATTTGCTCCACCAAGAAGGCCTTTCAGAAGCCGGTACGCAAATCTCTTTCTTGGATATTATTTTTCTTGTAATAATTTTGGTCATAAAGCACTAGATTGTAGAGATTATGCAAGAAGTGATCATGTGAGAGATAGAAATAGAGGTGTTGGAATATTCACCAATATTGAGAGGGGGGTGAATCAATATTGAGCATTTTTTTACCATTTTCAACCATAACATCTAAAAATGAAGTTATCAACAATTTATCACATATGATTGCATTCAATATATCATTGACATATAAACAAAGATACACATTACACAATATTTTTACATGGAAACCCCAATGGGATATAACCACATAACACATTTTAATATATATATATTGAATATTACATTCACAGGAAGCACCAACTTACAAGATTCTCCAACACCAACTAGAAGGAGGCTCCAACTCCCTTGTTTATAGGCTCCAACTTGAAGGAAACTATAACTCCCTATATTCTCTAGCTCCAACTGGAAGGATGATCCAACCCTCAATATACACTACATTTGATACATTATCATCGAAACTAGATCCAACACAACTGATACATCAACATCATCAAAACTAGATCTGCCAGAATTGATACATAAACATCATCAACCTGAGTCCACTTAGAAACTGGGTCCACATAAATATCCTAGGTCCACATATAAACCCCAACATCACTTCTTAAATTTATCTTGAACACATGTTTGGAACTAGTTTATGGATTAGTCACAAAACCTAACTTCCATCAAGTATAACTCCGTACCTATAATGATTCAAGGTCTGAAAATTGTACCCAGTATTATTCAATATATTCTTTGAAATTAATTCAAGTTTTCTCCTTGAATCGTCATTGAAAAGGATATATAGAAAATATGGAAGACCTTCCTGAATTTTGTCCTATTTTGGAGAGATAACTTCTAAACCATGCCATGTGCTCAATATTTGATATCTGATTTTGTAATTTACAAAAAAAATAATGAAGACTGTACTATTTCCAATTAAATTAGTCTCACAAAATTTGGATCTTCTATAAATAAGTTATGATTTTTTTATCCGGAACACTTGTTTGAGACTAGTTACAGGACTAGTAGAAAAACCTATCTTCCACAGCGTGTATCTCCAAAATTCAAATGACCCTAAAGTTGAAATTCGTACCACAGGTACCTTGATATGGCTTCTAAAAATATTCCAAGTGTCACTATCTAAATCATTCTAGAAAAAAAAAATTGTAGTTGAAATGGTAATATGACCTTTAAAAAACATACCGTAGAACACGTCATCACAAGACTTCATCTTCCCTTAGAATTTTTCCCTTCTTCACTTCATCTTCTCTATGAAATTTGCTACCAAGATTGTGCTAATATATCACAAGATTTAATGATGAAAATGAGAGGTTATTAGTGCATATTTATACCCTTCCAAGCACCTTCTTTACTTGACCTTGAGCCGATTTGTAACTTTTTGTTTACAACAATGTTTTCTCCTTTACTTGACTTTAGGGCCAACTTATAACTTCTTTCCATTAGATCAGCGGATTCTTGACTGTACTTCAGGGCTTCATATTTAAGAGGGAATAATTCCTCAACTGTGAGGAACCACGTGGCGTGCCATTTTGGACAACTAAGAGGGGGGGGGGTGAATCAGTTGTTACTATGCTTAAACAATTATGCCCATTTTAAACTCTTTACAAAACACTCAATGATGATCACAATAATGCAACGAAGTAAGCAATAGAATATTGAACATCAATTACACACATGAAATATAAAGAGATAGATATTTCCTGAGGAAACCCATAAAGGGAAAAACCTCTTCTTCTTGATATGATAAGTAGTCTTTATTTTCTGTACATTATCATTATTATGAGCACCAACTCCTTTTGAGGCTACCAACTCTATTTTACAAGCAACAACTTGCTGAGAGCTTCAACTCTCTGATTTCTCTAACACCCACTAGAAGGAATCAATAACTCCTTGAGTGTTCCAGCACCAACTAGATGGAAGCACCAACTTCCAGTTACACATGTACCAACCTGTATAACATAGAACAATAGTTCTCCCTTGCACCACCCTACCACCCTGGTTTTTCTAGCTGCAACTAGATGGAAGCTACAACTCCCTGTGTTCAAGCACCCACTTGAAACTCTGAGGACAACAGTCCTCCCAAGCACCTCCCTACCACCTTGAAATATAAATCTTTCCTTTCTTAAATTTATCAAAGTGATACAACATTTATCAATGGCTTACCATTCTCATCATTGTTCTGCTACACTGCTCTGCTCTTCCTGCATCAGATTATTTCTACTCACATTTTCTCTTTCTATACTTCTACCTTTTATGCTCTATGCACCATGTTCATTCTATGCTCTATGCCTCTGCATGCTCTTCACTGCATCATTGTTCTGCCCTTCAGGTTTTTCACTGCGTCTTGTCCTCACCACTGCATAGTTGATGAGAGAATTAAATTCCTCTTCTCTGTTCTACATCTCTTTCACACGTTGAGTCCTCTACATGATCATCATGGAAACACTTCATCTTATCTAGCATTTATGTTGAATGTGTTCATCATCAATGGGCATTATTCTGAGATTCCTTGGCTTCTCTGGCAGTCAAAACTCTTCATCTTCTCTGTCAGTTATAGTCAGTCGTATTTGGCATCTTTGGATTCTAAGCCCCTTCCTTCACGTGACCATCGACGGTGACCAAACGCCTATTCAGAAAGGTGCTTCCCGATCTCGGTCTAGTGAGAGTTAGCTCCGTTTCTCGATATGACCTTGGTATATGAACTTCATGTGACCACACGATTGTGGGCACATCCATAGGTGGTTTGAGGGAAACCCACTTTTCACCCCGCAATTCACTATGAGCCTCCACACATCCTTTCTCCAAAACCATGGTTTCAATTGCGGCCCACTCATGAAAAATTAAGACCCGAGCATGTTCTAGCCCCGCAATGCGACGAGACCGTTGATCTCACGATCTTGATGGTGCTCTTGAATGGACGATTCATATTTGATATTTACACTCATCCTTTCATTGTGCAATCCGAAGGCTAGGACTTAATCAAACATTTAGATGGACGACTATTGGAACTTTTCCCTTCGGAACTTCGGGATTTCAACATTTAAAACTTACACTATCCTTCCACTGTACTATGATCAACAGTTGAGAATACACCTGAAGTGATCTTTCAAATTGGACGACTCGTGTCCTTGCTGAGGAGGTTTGATGACATGGGTGAGACGTATAGGTAATGTAGTGGAGTGTGGAAGCAGAGCGCGGTAGTGGAGTGTGACATGTAGCAGGTAGTGGAGTGTGATGTTGGAGCGTGGAGGTGGTATGTATGAGTGGTTTGGTGGTTTACTCGGAGGGGGTGTTAGGTGGTAAGTGGTAATGAGCAAGGGGGGTCTGATTTAACAAAAAGGTTACACATATGAGGGTCCCACATGAAAAATACCACCAACTCAGACCCCCCCCACGGTTAAAGGAGAAAATATCGGGGGGGGGGGGTCCGATATGCCCTGTCGACCGTAGATCTGAGTGCCTGATTCTCGACCATTGAGATTAGCATGATGTTTTTCTATCTTATCTCGTCCTTCCACTTTAGAGTCATTTGATAGCTGAAGTTTACTTCATATGATCCGACGATCAAGGATTCATTTCGACTCTCTGGCTCTCCAGACTTCCGAGATTTCAAATCTCAAACTGACGCTTTTTCCATGTGCCAAAATTTTGAAGTTGAAAATACGTTGACACTTGTCCCTCATCACAACGACGGTCCTCGTTCATTTCGGGAATTTTACCTTTCAACTAGATCAATGGTTCTGCGTCCCCTTTCTTGATCAACGGTTGAGATCTCCTTCGGGTCTCCAAGCTTTGGAGATTTCAAATCTCAAACTTAAACTCTCGAAGTGATTTTTATGGATCTTAACCTCCTCACTTATTTATACCCGAAATGAATGACGTTCGTTGGATCAGGATCTTAGATCAACGACTCGATCTTTTTGTGATGCAGCTCTTATATCTTATCCTATCCTTCCACTTAGAATGATCCAACGACTGATGGAAATCCGCGTTTGATTTGACGACTGACGGGTATTCGGATAATCAAATTCTCAACTCTTTAGCCCTGCTTAACTTAAACAACTCTTTAGCCCCGCTTAACTTAACCTTCAATTAGTTCGATCCGATGGTCGACGGATATTTGGGTGATCATGATCTCAAATCTCATCCCTTTCTTATCCTATCCTTCCACATTCATTTCGGATTTCAGGCTTCGGGTAATTCAACTTTCAAGTTGCCAATTCTTTCGAAGTGAGATTCCCCGAATGGTAACCTCCTTGCAAATCCACTGGATCTAATGGTTGTTGGTATTTTGGATTGGTGATCCAACGACCACTATCGCTCTTCCTCCTGAGATTCTAATCTCTCCGACTTACAAGATTTTCTAATTGTTCATGGGTCTCAACCTTTGCTCCTCCTGCGAGTCTGTCTCTTAGATCTCATCTGCAATTCTGGAAACTACTATCTCTTCTGAGCTTTCTCGTTTCTGCATACTATTCACTTCTCCTCTTGAGCTTATGCTTTTCCTGTAAATCATCAACATTGATGTTATTTCCATCAATTACAATCATGCACTTTCCTATAAAACATGCCAACAATCTCCCTCTTTGGCATTGATGGAAACTCTGAAAGGCTGCACTATTCTTCTTAGACCTCTCCAACTGTAGCATACAGACAACACCTTGTCTCCCCCTTTGACATCAATGTCAAATAAAATAGGCTCCCCCTGAGTTGTTGTAGTACTTGTCGAAGGTATCATATATTCAACCAATACATACTCCCCCTGACTAGGGATGATTTTAAGGATGGAAATTTGTTTTAAAATGTAGAAACCTTGGCGAATCTTACTAATCCTTCATATGCCAACTATAAATGTTTGGTGATATTTTTGTAAAAATATTCAAATTTATAAGGATTTTATATAGTTTTTATAAAATTTTGGCGATTTTTAAGGTAAAATAATTTTATTCTATAGAATTTGGGCGAATTATTTTTAAAATAGCAAATATCGTTTTTGGAAAAACCATGGGAAATTAGCCCATGAGCAAAATTTAGCCCCTAAAATCATCCATGCCCCTGACAGGATGGACTATTTAGCTTGATAACGGGGTCATGTCCAACTTCTGGCATAGATACTCAAACTGAGCTTTTGCAAGAGGTTTAGTGAAGATATCATCAATTTGATCTTTGTATGAAATATAACGCAAAGAAACAACAACATTGGTCACTTGTTCCTTCAAGAAGTGATACTTGATGGGTATATTCTTGGTCTTGGAGTGAAATACATGGTTGTTTGACACATTTATTGAACTGGTATTATCACAATGAGTTGGGATCGGTGCAATATGTTTTACCTCCAAGTCTTCAAGTGTCAGAATCATCCACAATACTTGGGTACAACAAGTGGCAACTGCAATGTATTAAGATTCTGTAGTTGATAAGAAAATGGAACCTTGCTTCTTGCTCAACCATGATACAAGGGAATCTCCTAAGAAAAATGCACCTCCACTCATGCTTTTCCTTTCATCAATGTAGTTATCCCAATCAACATATAAATAGAATGATAGTTGAAAATTATGATTCCTAGGATACCATAGGCCATAGTCCATTGTTCCTTTCAAGTATCTAAATATTCTTTTGACAGCTAACAAATGACTCTGTTTAGGTGTAGCTTGATACCTTCCTACCATTCCAACAACATGCATTATGTCTGGATGGGATGTTGTGATGTACAATAGGATACCTATCATAGACCTATATGAACTCTGATCAACACCAGGTGAGTCATCATCCTTGCTTAATTTGCATCCAGTGACCATAGGTGTGGAATATTCCATTTGAAACCTTTTCAAAATTTATCTTAGATATTTATCCTGAGAAAGAAATAATCCTTCAGACCTCTGAGTAATTTGTAGACCAAGGAAAAACGATAGTTCCCCTATCATAGACATTTCAAATTCAGACTGCATGGCAAAACAAAACTATTGTACCAATGAAGCATTATTTCTTCCGAAGATGATGTCATCTATATAGACCAGCACAATGAGAAAATCATTACCCTCTGTTTATATATATAGATTGTTGTCAACTGTTCCTCTCTTGAACCCTTTGTCTTGAAGATACTTATCCATTCTTTAATACCAGGCACGAGGAGCTTGTTTCAACCCATATAAGTCTTTCTTCAGCTTGCAGACAAAGTCAGGGTTCTCTGACAGTTGGAAACCATCTGGTTGTTCCATATAGACTTCTTCTTTTAGATATCCATTTAGAAAATATGACTTGACATCCATTTGATAGACTTTAAACTGTTTATGACAAGCATAGGCAAGAAACATTTTGATAGCTTCTAATCTTGATACGGGCGCACATGTTTCATAAAAATCCAGTTCTTCTATTTGAGCATATCCTTTGCAGACAAATCTATCCTTATTTCTTACAATATTTCCTTGCTCATTCATCTTATTTTTGTAGACCCATTTTGATCCTATTACATTTTTATTTGCTGGCCTAGGAATGAGTTCCCAAGTGTCATTCTTTTCAATCTAGTCCAGTTTCTCATTCATTAATTTTAACCAATTTACGTCTTTATTGGCTTCATTAAAGTTCTTGGGTTCCACCATGGATATTAAGGCTATATGTGATTGCTCAGTGTCTTTGATTATCCTTCTCTTGGTTTGTACACCTTTGTCTTTCTCACCAATTACTTGGCTTTCAGGATGATTCTTTTGAGTAATTCTGGAGGAAGGATTTGATGTTGATTGTTGTCCTGACTCTTCTTGTCTGGGTGTCTCTTCTCCATCTGATTCTTGGACCTGTTCATCTTCAGTTTCAGCTGTGTCCTCTGTAGTAGACTCAATATGTGTCACCTCTCTTACTGGGACTCCTTCATCAAACTTTAAATCAATGCAATCAACTAATTTATGCAATATTTTATTAAAGCATCTATATCCTTTACTATTGGTATATTATATTAATAATATGCTTTCATCAACCCTGTCATCATACTTTCCAAGGTTTTCATTATTATTCTTTATGTAGCACTTACTCCCAAATACTTTGAAGTTTTTGATTGAAGCAGGTCTTCCATACCACAGTTCATAAGGTGTATTTTCACTATGTGGTCTGAGGTGGGCTTTGTTAAGAATATGGATTGTTGTGTGTATTTCTTCTACCCAGTAGGTTTGAAGAATGTTCTTCTCATTCATCATTGACTTGGCCATTTGCCGAACTGTTCTGTTTTGCCTCTCAACTACTCCATTTTGTTGTGGAGTTCCTGGAATTGTGTATTCTCTCTTGATCCCATGGTTATCACATAATTCCTTGAAATAACTTGACATAAATTCTCCTCTGTTTGATATTACTACCTTTAACCTCTTGCCTGTTTGATTCTCAGTTAAAGCCTTAAATATTTTAAATTTCTCAAATGCTTCAACTTTTTCTTTGAGAAAAGCAACCCAAGTAAGTCTATAGTAATCATCAATGATCAACATAAAGTAGTTTTCCTTCCATGTGCCTTCCTGTCTTGATGGTCCAAATAAATACATATGAACTAATTAGAGTGGTTTCTCTGTTGAAGTAGAGCTCCTGGATTTAAATTGTGTCCTGGTTAGCTTTCCTACTTGGTAGTGTTTACACATAGAGTCTTGTGGCTTTGATATTCTTGGAATATCTTTTACTGCCTCAAGATTTTTGAGCTTGATTAGGTGGTCAAATTTTAGATGTCCAAGTCTCCTATGCCATAACTAGCTTTCATCATGTTTGCATAGATGACACTCTTGTTTATCTTCTTTCAACACATATGCATTATTTTCTGTCCTTATGCCTTTAGCAATCAGTTGTTCTGAGTTTACAAAATTTATCTTACAATCCTTGGAAGTCAACACCACTTCACATCCTCTGTCACACATTTGACTTACACTGAGAAAATTATATTTTAGCCCATTTACCAGTAGAACATCCCGGGCTTTTCCTTTACCATTACTCAAACTCACCATCCCTTTACCCTTGATTTTACCTGGTTCATCATTTCCAAAGGTTACATTTCCTATTTTTATTTTACTTATAGACATAAACTTATCCTTGTCTCCAGTCATGTACTTGGAACATCCACTATCTATATACTAGGGGTGTTTTTGTTTTTAAGCTGAGAGTACTAGACCACATTTTTCACTATCTTTCTTTTTCCATGCTAGCTAAAGGATTTATCCTTGGATTTGCCTTGTACTTCTTCAGATGGCAGTTTACAACTTTGTGGCCAAAGTTATGACAATTATAACATTCGAGCTCATTGTTCAATAGGTCAAAGTGATTGGTTCTACGTTGTCTATTCATTGGATGCTTAGTTCTATGTTGTAAAGATTGTTTATTTCTTGACCTCCTCAGTTGCATGTCTCTAAACTTAATTTGACAATTTGAAATATTATGACCAAAATTAGAACAGTAAAAACAGTAACCATGGAAGAAATTTTGGTACCTGAAGGATGGCCTTCTTCTTGGCATTTGTTTCTCCATCTTCTGATCTCTTTGTTTTTTATTAGGGATCATCTTGTCTTTATTATCTTTTGGTGACATAGTACTCTCATGGTCTAATTGTATGTTGACTTGGAACTTGATCATCTTTACTGGATCTTTGCTTTCTGGTTGTTTGCTACTTGAACCATTTACATAATCTAAACCAGTCTTCAACAAGGGAGATCTCTGTTTTCTTAGAATGTTGTTTAGTTCTGTTGTGGCTTTAATGCTTAGAATATTTTGGAGATACAATGTTTTAAACTTCTCCATCTCTTTTCTATTTTTTACTACCTCTTCTTCCAAGGCTTCACATCTTGCCTTCTTTTCTGATAACTGTTGTTTCAGAATGTCCTCTATTTTCTTTTCCTCTTCTAATTCCACTTTTAGCAGGCAAAATTCTTCATCAGGTTCTTTATTGTCTTTCTCGAACTGTATCATCAATTTTTTTTTCTTTTCTTCTTAGATCTGAGTCTAGCAATTTCTTCTAGAGCACTGATAAGTTCTCCTTCCAATTCAAACACAGCTTCTTCATCGTCAACATCACTTCCCATGATTTTATTATCATAATCCTCTTTGGACATAAGCATAAAGTCATTAACCTTACATTCACAGGAAGAGTCATTATCTGTGTCTTCTAGAGATTCATCATTGTTTACACATAAACTTTTCATTTTACCAAATCTCTTGGGTTTGTACTTCTTTTCACCTTCAGAATTCTGATCCTGCTTCTTGTGTGGACACTTAGATGCAAAGTGACCTATATTTCCACAGTTAAAACATTTGAAGGGAAATTTACCTTGGTACTTTCCTTATCCTTTCTTTAGTCTTCTCACAAATTTTTCTTCAATTTCATCAGGCTCAGAATCCTCATTCTTATCTCCTTTAAATGATGCTTCTCTAGAGGTGGGTTTATCTTTACCTATCCTCATTTCATAGGCAGTCAAAGTTCCTAGGAGTTGGTCAATAGACAAAGATTTTAGATCATTAATTTCTTCTATAGCAAAGACCTTTGGGTTGAACCTATCTGTCAGAGATCTCAAAATTTTCTGAACTAAAGAGACATCCTCAATTTTCTCACCAAGTCCTATCATTGCGTTTACTTGTTCTTCAACTTTCAGAAAGTACTTCCCAACAGTTTCATCCTCTTTTATCTTTAGTTGTTCAAACTGTAATCTATGGGTTTGAAGATTGGCATCCTTTACCTTCTCATTACCTTCATAATTGCTAATGATTTTGTCCCACATTTCTTTGGCAGATTCTAAGTGCATAAATTTTACAAATTATGTTTGTGCAAGCCCACTCAAAATAGTATTCATAGCCTTAGCGTTGAAGCTGAATTCTAGCTTGTCATCCTTAGAAGCTAGTACAACTGGCTTTACATAACCATTCTCTACCACATCCCAGACATATGCACCTAAAGCCATTATGTAGGTTCTCATCCTAACTTTCCAGAAGGAAAAGTTTGTTCTATTGAATAGGGGGGGCTTATTGGTTGAAGTTCCTTCATGGCTAGTCATGTTTAAGCTCTAGGATCTACCTTTAGATAAAAGGAACCCGCTCTGATACCAATTGTTGGACAATTGAGAAGGGGGGGGATGAATCATTTTCTACTGTGCTTAAACAATTACACCCATTTTAAACTCTTTACAGAACACTCAATGATGATCAAAATAATGTAGGGAAGTAAGCAATAGAATATTCAACATCAATCAAACACATGAAATATACAAAGACAGATATTTCCTGAGGAAACCCATAAAATGAAAAACCTCTTCTTCTTGATATGATAAGTGTACATTATCATTCTTATTAGCACCAACTCCTTTTGAGGCTACCACCTTTGTTTTACAAGAAACAACTTGCTGAGAGCACCAAATCTATGATTTCTCTAGCACCCACTAGAAGGAAGCACCAACTCCCTGAGTGTTCCAACACCAACTGGATGGAAGCACCAACTTCCAGTTGCACAGGAACCAACCTATATAACAGAGAACAATAGTTCTCCCTTGCACCACCCCACCAACCTGGTTTTTCTGGCTGCAACCAGATGGAAGCTACAACTCCCTGTGTTCAAGCACCCACTTGAAACTCTGAGGACAAAAGTCCTCCAAAGCACCTCCCTACCACCCTAAAATATAAATCTTTTCTTTCTTAAATATATCACAATGATACAACATTTATCAATGGCTTACCAGTCTCATCACTATTCTTCTACACTGCTCTGCTCTATCTACATCAGAGTCTTTTTGGTCACATTTGTGCTTTCTATTCTTCTACCTTTTATGCTCTGTGTGCCATGTCCGTTCTATGCTCTATGCCTCTGCATGCTCTTCACTGCGTCATTGTTCTGCCCTTCAGGTTGTTCAATGCGTCTCGTCCTCACCACTTCATAGATGATAGAGAATAAACTTCCTCTTCTCTTTTCTGCATCTTTTTCACACGCCGAGTCCTCTACATGATCATCATGGAAACTCTTCGTCTTCTCTGGCGGTTATGATGAATGTGTTCATCATCAGTGGGAGTTATCCTGAGATTCCTTGGCTTCTCTGTCAGTAAAAAATCTTCGTCTTCTCTGTTAGTTATAGTCAGTCGTCTTTGGAATATTTGTCTTCTAATCCCCTTCCTTCACATGACCACCGATGGTGACCAAACGCCTATTCAGAGAGGTGATTCCCGATCTTGGTCTAGTGAGCGCTAGCTCCATTTCTTGATATGACATTGGGCTATGAACTTCACATGACCATGCGATTGTGGGCGCGTCCATAGGAAGTTTGAGGGAAACCCGCTTTTTGCCCTACAATTCACTATCAGCCTCCACGTGTCCTTTCTCCAAAACCATGGTTTTGATTGCAGCCCGCTCATAAAAAATTAAGACCCGAGCATGTTCTGGCCCCGCAATGCAATGGGACCATCGATCTCATGATCTTGACGGTGCGCCTGAACGAACGGTTCAGATTTGATCTTTACACTCATCCTTTCATTGTTCAATCTGACGACTAGGACTTAATCAAACATTGAGATGGATGGCTGTTGGAACTTCTCCCTTCGAAACTTCGGGATTTCAACATTTCAAACTTACACTATCCTTCCACTATACTATGATCAATGGTTGAGAATACACCCGAAGTGATATTTTAGATCAGATCACTCATGTCCTTGCTGAGGTCATCTATTGACGTGGGTGAGACATCTAGGCAATGTGGAAGTAGAGCGTGGTAGTGGAGTATGACATGTAGTGGGTAGTGGAGTGTGACGTTAGAGCACGAAGGTGGTATGTATGAGTGGTTTGGTGGTTTACTCGGAAGGGGTGTT
>JASDQU010013711.1:93540-115307 GCA_032191745.1 Picea mariana
ATATATATTGTATGGTGAATGGTGAAATTCGATATAATGAATATAAGAAAGGTTTTTCCAGTTGAGGGTTTCCGGTATAAAATCTCGGTGTACTCTATGTATGAGCCATTGATTAAATTCTATTTTTCTTAAGAATATATATGCATTACTTTACTTCAAAGGTTTAAAACTTACATCATCATCAATGGTAGTTAACACGGATGTGGAATGGAAGTCGGGTAGACTATAACTTTCGACTAGTTTTCTTGCTCTTTTTGACCTCCTTATCATAAGAGTCAATTGTTCCACCTCTTCCTCAGATTCAATCGACTCATATAGATCATCTTCTTCATTCCTCAGTTAAAAATGCACCGTATCAGGATTATTCTTGGTCTGAATAAATTCCTCAGGCTTAAACTTACCTCTGACTTCTCTGAAGATCACATCTCAAATGTACATTGTTCTCCTTGATGCAGGATCCTAGAGCTTATATCCTTTCATCCCTTCTTTGTATCCAATGAAAATACATTTGACTTCCTTCTTGTCTAGCTTGCTCCTCCTTTCCTTCAGAACATGCACAAATGCATCATAGCTGAATACTTTGAGATGTATCACCGAAGGATTCTTCCTGACCATACCTCATTTGGAGTCGTGTCAACTAGCGTCAATGAAGGAGACATATTCACTAGATGTCTTGCAGTCTTGACCGCCTCTGCCTAGGATTCTTGTGTGATACCAACACCATTGAGCATGCTCCTTTTCTTATCCATCAATGTTTTGTTCATTCTCTCGGAAAATCCATTTTTCCACAGGGTATATGGTGTGTTATTTTGGTGTGCTATGCCACACTACTTACATAACTGATCAAATTCCTTTCCACATAATTCACCACCATTTTCAGTCCTCGAAAATTTAATCCTCTTCTCTGTCTGGTTTTACACAAGATATTTAAACTCCTCAAATATCTCAAAAAACTCTGATTTATTCCTCAGGAAATATATCCATGCCTTCCTGGAAAAATTTTCTATGAAGGAGACATAATACAGGGATCCACCAAGTGAAGGCACTGTAACCGGTCCAAACACATCACTATGCACCAATTCTAGAATCCCATTTTCCCTTGTCACTCCAGATGGGAACCTCACCCGATTTTGTTTCCCACATATGCAATGTTCACAAAAGTCAAATTCTGAACCAAATTCAGGAAAACCTTCGACCATACCTTCGCTTTGCATATCTCGAAGTCCTTTTTCTCCAATCTGTCCCATCCTCTGGTGCCATAGTCTGGTTGGGTTGATTTCACCATGTCTTATCGATTCAATTTGAACCGACTTGGCTCGAGTCGATTCGAGTTGTGTCCACTTTGAGTCAATTCAAGTCACATTCGATTCAATTTTAGGAGCAATGATGTTGTTGCATCTAGTCAAGTTGAGATTCCCTAACAGCTTGTACAAGGTACCGATCTGAACTCCTTTCATTAATACCATCACACCTCTTACCATCTTGCACGAATACTTCTAAAATAGAGTATGCACACTTGCATCACTCATATTACTGACATATATCAAGTTTCTTGTCAAACCTAAAATGTATAACACACCTGGAAGGGTTCTTTTCCTCCCATCCTGTAGTGTCAGTCAGAGTCTTCCCCATCTGACAATTCTGGTTTTTGTGTCATCCCCCAAGAACACATCACCGCCATCATATCGTTTCATATTCACATAACCATTCTTGATGTGGTGTGATATCATAGAATGATCCTAAGTCGATCAACCAAACATCTTGATCTGACTGTGTATTGGTCGATGCCAGGTACACATCACCTCCCTTGTCTGAGGTCATATTTCTCTTAGTCGACTGCTTCTCGTCGGATCCAACACTGAATTTTGTTTCCTTTGACTTACAGTCCTTTTTATAATTAACAACTTTACCACATTTCTAGTATATTGATGTCGAGTGAACCGTGGATTTAGATCTACCCTTCGACTTAAAATTTATACCAAATAATCTGCCTTTATCTCTGTCTACCAATCGACCTCTCAATACTAGAGCATCTTTGGTCGATCCTTCCATGTTATTTCTTCTCATTCTTCTGACAATAGAGAAGAAACCACGTCCTCTAGTCCTAGTGTGGTTGTATTACTCCCAATAGCCACAACTAAGTTATCCCATGAGTCTAGCAAAGAATATAATAGGTTGATACACTTCTCCTCATCAATGATCTTTATATCCATAGACAATAACAGACTTAACATGGTATTAAAACACATTTAAATGCTCAGTCACCGAAATTCCATCACTTGTTCTCAGAAGATACAATTTCTTTCTAAGAAACAACTTATTTACTAGATATTTCAACTAGTACAAGCTTCCCAACTTGTCTGACATTTTCTTGGTCAAATCTTCACTCGAGACATTCAGGAGTACTAAATATGCAAGACAAAGTCGAATCATACTTCTTGCTCTTCTTTCGAGTTTCTCCCATTCTTCCATCGACATGCTTGTCGGTTGGGCACCTGGATAGACAGCTCTCCATTGTTCTTGACATACAAGAATATCTTCCATATTAAGATTCCAAAGCTCAAAATTATGGCCATTGAATCTTTCTATCTCTATTCTATTGCTCGCCATTCTTTACCGCGATCTTTAAAACAATTTATGACTTACGACTCTTACTGTACTTACGGTTTAGTTCTCAGATTCAATATTTGCAGATCAAGATATGATATACTCTCCAAAGCATTACACCACTTTGATAACTCACTTGTTAAGGAAGACATAATATTTGATACCACATGTCAGGAAATGCAGGGAACTTCTACACTAATCCTAGCATAAGAGAAGAAGAATTTAATCAAGAAAGAAAATGACAAAAGAAATCACACAGTACACTGATATTTTACCTTGGAAACCCTTATCTGGGAAAACCAACATTCCTTTGAGTGTTCTCCTCTCTTGTTGTCTTATTCATTGAAAATTAAAGGGTACATGTCTAACCTTGGTTCACACCTAAGACACAATAGACATCATACCCTCTTGCATAGGAAAGAACAACCCTATAGCCAATTTGGCTTACATATGTATGACCAACAACCTACACTTACACATGAATTAACTTGAAAAAGTGCATTTTATGATTACCTAACAACAAAATCCTTTACATCCTTACAACACACCTTTTTATAGGCTTTGCAATAGGAAAAACCCTAAAGATTGGCACCCAAAAAATGGTTACAGATCCATGCATATCATTAGCTACAAATCCCACAAATCTTGGGATTCTATTACAATCGACTCCAATTCGGGTTTACCAGTCAACTACCAGTCGTCCTTCATTCGGTCTCTATTCAGTTGTCTCACGCCCGCACTTCGACCTCTTGTCAGTTGATTTGTCGTTGATATCTTCGACTTTGACTTTACCTGATCGACTCCCTTGACCTTCGACTTGTTGTCGATCTACCTCGACTTTGACCTATTGTCGATCCACCTTGACTTAGACTTGTTATTGATCCATCTCGACTTTGACTGCCAGTCGATTCACCTTGACTAGACTTTCACTGCAAAGAATATAACAACCCAACGAATTTAGGCTACGTCCACAATGACTGGATTCTTTATTATTTTTTCTGCAATTCATCTCAGGCTTGCACATTGTGCTACAATAGATACATCGTGATGTACTTCTCCATCTTTCATAGCTTCTCCATAGTGCAAGCCTCTCTTTGCAAACTCTCCCTAAATCTTTAGGCATAGACTCTCTTCCTTACTCAATCTATTCTCTCACACTCTTAGCACAACTTCAACAACAATAATCTCAACCTTCAGCCTTCAACAACCTATTCTACCCAACCCATTACATATTTATACATATAATTTAGGGCTTAAAACCTTATTCGTTTATCCCCAAAACCCTATGAAAACTCATTATTACAACTTATTATTTGGGCATGCTTTTCCTATCTTTGCACCTGCATGCTACTTTTACGCTCCCAACTATTGTTCCTTTTGCTTTTGCGCATCTACTTGCTTTTTCATTCCTATCTGTTTTCCTTCCTCCTTTTGTGCATGCCCTCATTCTTTGTTCTTTGAACTACCTATCCAACATGCACCCAACACTCACCCATGGCTCATCCCAAGCCACTTATACCTGTTGTATCACGTCCCTCCATGCTTCCATGAAATTTTGGGAGGTTTCCTTTGTTGTCACGACTTCTTTCTTGACTTCTACTTCTTGTGCCAAAATCTCCTCTATGACTTGCTTAGTCAGGGTCGTGAGTTTCTCTTCGCTTTCATGTGTTTTCTTCTTTACCTTTCCCCGTGCAACTAGAAATTCCCATATTACCCTTAGTGCTTCATCCTACATCGGTACTAATCGCTGCTAGAGAATATTATGCAGGTCCCTTATATTTTTTATTTCATTGTATGACTGCATTTGTGCCAGAATGGATGTCATGCGCTCTGCTGGTGGAAGCATACTTATGTTCTATGAATCCTTCTATGCTTTTTCCTGCACATCCCTTAGTATATCTTTCACATCCTTCATCTCTGGATCCTCCATCAGGCTTTTCAAAATATGCATGCTTTCTTCACATAGATTTGCACATTCCTCATCCAACTTCTTAATATTTTCTATTGCGGTCATAACAGTTCTTTATATTTGTACCTTTTCCTACAATGGTGTTCCTGATGTGCTGCGTGATTCTAAGTCTTCAATCTTAGTGTGGAAGCCTTTAATGAATTCCTTGATGTTTGAGACTTATTCTTCAAGTGTGGCTTCTACCACCATTGACATTTCTAGAATATCCTTGTATAGTTTTTGGATGGCCTGTTGTATTCGCTCTTCCTGTTGCTCATCCTCATCCTTCTCCTTCAATATTCTCTCAGCCTTTTATTCAACCTCACTCTTCTTTTTCACTATCCTTTTATCGTTTTCCTCAACCTCACTCTTCTCCTTTAATATCCTATCATCCTTTTCCTCAGTTTTAGTCTTTCCCTGTAATGCAGTTGTATACTCTCGTTGAAGCTCTATCTTCTTAGCCACTACCTTTTCCAATTTGGTTAATGTTCATTATGTGCGGAACCGTATCTCTTGTGCAATACCAATGTGAAATCCTTGTAGCAATGTTGTCAAAATATGTGAAACAATTAAGTCTAGGTGACAAAGTCATTGTACATGCTCTTGCATCTCGGGCGTTGGGAACCCGATCACATCTAGTGAGATATTCAACACTCGGATCCCTGTTTACATATTTTAAAAACAAGAGTTTGTGGCCCTTGCCTCCCCATTCAGGATCGTTGATGGTCCTTCCTTGGATATATGCTATGGTGTTATCCTTGTTTCTTCCAAGAGCTATTTCAATTGCGTTAACTGCACCAGCACCTGCTGGTGCAGTTCTTCTTGTTTGTGTGATGCTTTCTCAATTGCTTCAAATGAGAAATCTCTCACTTGATAGCCTATTCTATCGATGTCATCATGTGTCATATTATAGTTAGGTAGTACACTATGGGCTTTCATCTTCTTTCACACAACCATTCTTAGCCCCTTACCCTTATCTTTCCTTTTTTCTTTGACTATTGGGTTTGTTTCATGTGTGTCTTTTTCATATCTTCCCTATTCATCACCCATTCCATTACCCTATTCATCACCCTATTAATATGCATCGTTGTTATGGTGTTCTGTATCTGTTGTGTCTGTTAGAATATTCCACTCTGGATCCCAGTCCTTCATGATCAAGTGGATATCTTCTTCTGTTATCTTATATTTCGTCTGGACCCATTCCGCTCTGGGGTGCTTCTTTTCCTGTACATAGATATGATGGTTGTCTACCTTGAACCATGAAACTGAGGTGTATGCATCGACCACTTTTTTTGAAATGCATGGTGTATTCCTGATGTAGTACTAAATCCTTTCGTCATACAGTAATGACTTAACATTAGTGTTGATCTGTCTTATTTTATTATATGTGTACAAGAAGTTCTGGTACTTAGATGCCAAACATGGTTTACCTCTGAATCCCAAGAACGATGCATACTCCGACTCTTCCCATGCTGCAAACACATTCATAATTAATATCCATGTATAATGGAATTCCATGCATCTATCATGTGCTTTTGCGTAGTCGAGGAGGAATTAGTTCAATAAGTAAGGCGCCCAACTCATGGATACCCCTTCGACACACTTCTCCACTGCAACTATCATTCCCGCTGGCACTTGGAATTTTATACATTTACTCAATAACTTACATGCCAATTCCTATGTTTCAAGACTTATTATTGGGTCACATATGCTCGACACATCCAACCAACGCACACCTCGAACTGTATGAAATTTTTCCCTCATTGCCTATGATAAAGTCTTGTCAATTTTCTTGTCTGCAAAAAGTGATTTTGGATCTTGTCCTTGAGTTGGTAATCCCTTGATCCTTTCAATCAGGTATGTATCTATCAAGATTGGCCTATCTATCCATAAATATCTTCCATGCACACAAGTTAAGAGCATATTGACGCATGCATTCACCTCATTACTTCGGCCAAAATGTGGAATGTTGAACAAGTTTAGTATTCTTGATCGCTCCAGTCCTCTTGTTCATACCTTTGGCACTAGTATGCTCTGGTTCGTTGTTGGATCTATCCTCAATTCCAAGTAGTGTTGTGTATGCATATTTGAACTGTGACACCCTCCCTATCATGTCTTCGTCCATGATGACCCCATCTGGGATGTCGGGCATCACCAATTCATAGGGAGTCTTCTGCAATGTTACTAGAGGGGAAACATCCCTCCTTGGTGGAATGTAGTCTCAGGGAAACCTTGTCTTTGACGATGATGTTCCCAACGTCTCCTCAACCTTTGGTTCTATTGGTTGCGCTATTGTTCGAGATTTCTTCGGTACAGACACTGTTTATTTTGGAGGTGCCATTTTTGTAAGCTGGTTACCAACGATAATCGCTTCAGCTCTAGGTTTTTTTTTGGCTCTTTAATATGTTTCTCCACTGTCTCCTACTCGTATGAAACTCTAAGTAACAATAACCAATTCTTTCGACCCTTTTGTGACTTATTTTCCCCTTCGCCATTTGTCCATGTCCCTTTGTTCTTGAATTAACTCTCTAATCCACAAGTGGTGTGATGAACACTTGATTTAATGTTGCTTTATTGTCATAATTTCCGTTGGATTTATGCCTCGTACTGCCAGTTTGTCACGATCCTTGGCGGTTGTTTCCATTTATTGCTACGACATCGTCTTTATGACTTGTCATTAACGTTCTTTAACCGTCGTTTCTACCCTATTACTACCTTTAACGGTTGTTACAATCATGTTTTGTGCATTCTTTTGTGTATACCTAACTATCTCTACGTTGTTTCTTTTATCTATGAAACACTCACTTTTTCTGCATGGGGCCTGTTGTTGTATCTCCCTTACTTCTTATTGTCATACCCTTGGTTTTCTTTTTGTTTCTTTTTCCAGTTTTTGTTCTTTTTCCTTTTTCTACTTTTTCTTGCTTTTTCTTTTTCTTTTTCCTACTATAATACAAAGGTTATGGCATAGGTCATACTAATGCATGATAGGTCAGATGTACCTATAAAGTGTTAGTTGACTACCATTCACCATTCCTCTCATGACTTCTCCATTCAAAGTTTCCGACTGCACAACTCCTGCCTCCGGCACATGATTAATCACATATGGTCCTAACCAATGCATTTGAAACTTCCCTAGATGTTGCATGAACTTAATATCATATAGTAATACTAAGTCCTACACTTGAAACTTTTTCTGTTTAATATGTCTATTGTGCCATGCCTTCTCTCTTGCCTTCTGAACTTATTGATGGAACCTTGCGACAAATTGATCTTCCTCAAGCTATACTAGCCATGACAATCTCTCCTCTACTACGCCAAAGTCTGAAATATTAGTAATCGTTGCAATGCTCATGATAGGAAAAATAAACTCCATCGAAATTATGGCTTTTGGCCCATAGACCAACCTAAAAGGTGTCTGTCCTGACATCTTTTTACTTTTAGTCCTATATACCCATAATACTGCAGGAACCCTTAAGTCCCAATCATCCCTTCCTACATTGTAGATATTTGTTAGAGTATTCTCCATAATTTTATTAAAATATTCTATTGTCCCATTGGCCTGAGGATGATATGACGTACTCTTCTAATGATTAATTTGAAATTACTTAGTCAATGCTATAGTCTTCCTATTCAGGAAGTGTGTTCCTTGACCATTGAGTAAAATGTGTGGGCATCCAAATTGTGTAACTACATTCTAAAAGAAAAACCTCGTAGCAGTATCTGTGGCACAACCCATGACTGGTACTACTTCTTCCCATATGTTTAAATACTCTCTCACAATGATTATGCACGTAGCTCCCAATATTCTCATTGGTGGGTTGATCAGTTTAACAAATTCTATTGCACATTTATCAAATGCCTGCAATGTAACCTGTGGGTGTAAATGAATCTCATCCCTTCTGGATGGCTTTCCCACCCTTTGACAAAAATCGCATTCCTAACAATATTCTTTAGCATCCTTATGAAGTGTGGGCAACCAAAGTCATGCACACAAAATATTTTGCGTTCTTGCTTTACCTGTGTAGTGTCCTCCTGCAACTCCTTCATGCACTTTTTAGAGTATCATTGGCCTTTCATGCTAAAACACACATCGTCTCTATATTCTATCTGCACATAACTTGTATATGTTTCCTGCAATTAACTGATAATATGTTGCTTTAACCACTAATTGTTTCTTCTGCACAACCGTCATGTCTGACGGGGCCATTCCTGTACTTAAAAACTGTAAAATGTATGTGAAGTAGTCATCCACCATTTTAACTCTAAATAACTGTGCATCCGGCAAGTTCTCATCTAGATTCCCTACATCTTCTCCTGATAGTATGTGCAATAAGTGATTGGGTCTTGCATTCAACTTCCTTAGTTTCATAATAACTTCAAAATCATATTCCTGGAACAACAAAAACCATCTGCATATCCCCCCGACAATTGGCTTGTTCACTAAGTATCTTAGTTCATAATGGTCTGTATACATATTAAAGTGAGACCCTAATAAGTAATGTTTGAACTTTTGCAACACATATACCATTTCCAATCCTTCTCGTTCGGTGGTAGTGTAGTTCTTTTCTATTGTTGACAACTCCGTACTTGCAAACGCAATTGGGTGGTCTATGTCTCCTTCTCCTGGATGAGATAATAATGTGCCCAAATATATGGATGATGCATCCATATGAACATGGAACTTCTTCTTCCAATTTGGGAAGATCAAAATTGATGCAGTCACTAACTTCTACTTCAATATATCCAAACCTTTCCGACAGTCCTCATTCCACTGAATCTTATCTTCTTTCTTCAACAACTTCTCCATGGGTGCTATAATCTGCACATAACCCTTAATGAACTTCCTGTAGTATCCTATATGACCCAAGTTTTCTCTCAAATGTATGACTTATGTGGGTGGTTGCAAGTCTAAAATCATTGCAATCTTGGCAGGATCCATTAGCAAGCCTTTCTTACATACCACATGGCCCAACAAAATTCCAAAAGGTGAACATAAAATACATTTCTTCAAATTTAGTGAAATATGGCATTGTCTATGCCTATCCAACATCAACCTGAGTATTTGATGCGATCTTTAAATAAACTAAACACAATCCAATCGTCTAAGTACACTTCAAGGAACTTATGAATAAATTCCTTAAAAGTTTCTACAACCACTCTTGAAAAAACTGTAGGTGCATTCTTCATCCCAAAAGGAATCATTGTGTATTGATAACTTCCCCGCTCTGTCACAAAGGTAGTCTTATGTATTTCCTCCTCCGCAATTGTAATCTAGTGATATCCTGAAAATCCATCTGTGAAAAAATAGGCCCCCTGGCCCCCTACATTCTCTAGCACCTCATGTGTGAAAGGTGTTGGAAATGGATCATGTAGACATGCATCATTTAACTTACTTAGGTTTACACAAATCCTAATTCCCCTTGTTTTCTTATCCTATACTACCATTGGACTTATCCATTCTAATTCCATTACTGGTTCAATGATTCATGCTTCCAACATTCAATATATCTTTGCTTTCACCTTCTCTTTATACTTTGGATTTAACCTATAAGGTCTGTGTCTCACTAGCTTAACAACTGGTTTCAAATGGATCTTCATGTCTCCTAACCCACCAACTATCCCCTTCATCTCTGAGAACATATTTGGGAATAGATCCTGATATTCGCACAATAAATATGAAATCTTCTCCATAGTTTCATCATTCCAATAATCGCCTATCTGCGTTGTTGGGGTTCTATAATCATAGGTAACTTGATTCTTCATATGATTATTTGGTGTTGCTCCTGTGATGAAGACATCTGGCTTGATGGGCTCATTTGATTCCATTTCCCCCCCATCTGTTTCGTCTGATCCTTCATCACCTTGCTGCATCCTTCATCCACTGCTGCGTCTTTCAGTCCTTCATCCTTCACTTCATCACGCCCATCACTCATCCCTGCATGAATAAACAAACTTAGGATAATAAATGATTAATTAGATTAATTAATAGTGTTAATATTAATTGAATTAGTGTAATTAAACTAATAAACTAGGTTAGTCTTGTTAATAATTAATTAATAATTAGTAGTTAAGTTAGTTGTGTAAATTAGTAATTAGGTTAATGTTTTATTAATTAAACATTAAAATAAAACATATAAATAATAAAACAAACATATATAAAACATTAAATAAAAATTAAATAAAAACAATAAAACAAATAAAAAATACATATAAATTAAAAAACAAATTAAAACAAAATGATAAAACATATAAAAAACATATATTATATATATATATATATATATAACAAAAAATCAAAACAAAAAACAAATAATAAAAAAAACACAAAATAAAAACAAATATTAAAAAAAAAAAAAAACTAAACGAATTAACAAAAAATTAAAATATCCTAAGTTTACTACCCGCATGCATCCCCATACAACTCGGACCCCCACCCCCTCATGTCACATCAACTCCATGGGGTCCGATTTGGTGGTATTGGGAGGGACAAGTGTCACCCCATGGTGAACTCAGACCCCCCTCCCAATACCACCTACCACCTCAGGGGGGTCCGAGTAAACCACTCTTCCCTCAAAAATCGCCCTTTTGAAAAATGAAAAAACCGTCTTTTTTCCAGTTCAACCAGTCTTTTTTCGAGGATGATTCCGGGAAAACAGAGACGGATTTTCAAAATCTGAGAGATGTTTTTATTCATCATGGGATGAAGAACAAAAAACTTTCCCATATTTTACATAGGTGTCGGGAGCAGAGAGAATCTAAGCCATCTTTTAGCCCCATTTTTCATTTTTTCGTTTTTTCTATTCCAGTCCTGATTTTGTGGGGGTTGTTTTGGCGATATGGAGATGAATTTGGAAACAAAGAAAGATTTGTTTGTCCACAACATGCTCATATACAATAACCTCTTTCATTTTATACACAGGTTTCACCTTTGAGGAGAAACAGATGTCTGAGTTGACCCATTTTTTCAGCAGTTCGACCCGTCTTTCATGGCAGACAGTTCAAGATTTTCATGGATTTTATTTCTATTTTTGGTTGAGGTGGTTGCATTTGACCTCCTGAGCCCAGGGATATTCTGTTATATATATTGTAACAAGTCAAATGTACAAGGGGGATCGGTTGGGAACCATGATTTAATTTGTATCAGAGCTCACAGAGCCTCCATGGATTCATTTTTCAGTAATACCATGCTATGCTACGAGATTCTTGTGACTAATTTGACTGTTGATGTGCATCCCTCTCTGTAAATTTGTTTTTTTTTTATCACAATTAATTCCTACCTATGAATTATTCTGAGAAGATTAAGAGAAGAATTGGTTTTAATGTACCCTCTGTCTCTGGCTTGGTATTGTTTTTATGTTTTCCACTGAAGATTAAACTCAGAATTCTCATTTGCTATGTGTTTAATTGGATTTATTAATCTGATCCATCTCTCTCATTTCATTTAAATCAAAAGATACAATGAGTTTTCTACCTTGCCCTGCAAGATTATCCTATTGACAATGGATTTTGATCATTCTGCTACGATGACTCCATAGCCCCATGGTTCCTTTTCTCTACCCCTACCCAATTCAAAAACAAACTTTCTATCCTCATAACTAGCCTAATATTCATTTCCAACAAAGCTATATCAGACAAAGAGATCCCTCTCTGAGTCTTGGATGGCTAGATCTAGGACTCCAAATCGGTTTGTGGTCACCTCTGCTGATTTCCTCCTCATCTTGGGAAATTACAGGGTGATAACATAATCACGACTCCACTAGGGACTTTCTCCAGTAGTGCACTTCAAGTTCCAGATCTGATCACTGATGGTGGACAGTGACCAGACACAAGAAGGCTGAAATCTTTCACTTGACGACTCCAATCAGCTCCAGACAGTGCCAAATCAAAGACTCCACTAGAGGAAGAACTTGAAGCATGACCAAGCAATCTGGAAAAAGCAAGTATTCAAGCTCAAATTGTATTCAAGAAATTTTTGGTTTTATCTGTAATTGTGTCCTATCTTTTTCTAATCCAGATGAAGAGTATATTGTTGAAGTTTACATTGATCATCTGCAAATTGATGAACCTCAACAGACTAATCCCCAAATTGTATATCATATACATACCCATACACCTGTGCACATCCCAGATGTACTTGTAGAAATCCTAGTGAGACATGAGACTCGTGATTTTTCTCCTACTTTTTCCAAGTTGTCAAATGATTATAAGCCTCTTACTTTATCTCCTATACCTGCAAAAATTCGAGATAGATACAAGCCCCTATATTTCCTTCCTATTCTTCATGACCTCCCTACCAATTACATCAATAATCTTCCCAGGTTTGATGGAGAAAATGTGAAGATCACTACTGAAAAGCATATCCAAAGTCTTGAGAATTTTCTTGATCTGTTTGAGGTGGAAGATGATGATGTATGCATGAGAATGTTTTCCCTATCATTGCAAGGTAAAGTTAAAAATTGGTTTAAGAATCTTCCAGATGCAAGCATTAGCAGTTTCCATCAGTTTGTAAAACAATTCCTAGATCGATGGGTGATCATGAGAAATGTCTTTCTCATCCTAGAAGAATATGACCATTTGAAAAGACACCAAGGGGAGACAGTACCTTAGTTTTCAAAAAGGTTCAATAAGGTATATCATGCAATGCTTGCTGATATAAGGCCACCCCCAGGATCAACTCACTTGCATTACCCAGATGCCTTCGATCTTGAGATGGCATTCCAAATAAGAGAAAGGAACACTGCAACCCTTGAAGAAATGAAAAAGATTGCAGTTGTTATGGAAGGTAACTTGTTGAACAAAAGGTCCAAGATAAGGGCAGAAGAGAAAGATAGAACATAAAAGGAATGGATGACATCTTCATAAGTGAAACTAGATGTCCTAGCAAACACTGTCAATGAGATGATGCAAAATATTAGTAGAAAATATGAACTTGTTGTTCAAAGATCACATGTTTCATTAGTTACAGAAAATAAAAATCTCACTGATCTCAAATAGTTTGCAACTCATCCTTGGCATCCTAAAATAGAAGATGATTGTTTCATGTATTCAATTCACAATGTAGTCAAAGATGAAGTTCCAACTCAACTTGTTGAAGAGCCACAACTGATATGATGTGCATGTTTGATGACATTTCATTCATGGATGATTTACCCAAGCACGATCAATATGATGATGATGATATCAAGATGGATTTTCCAGAGAAATTAGCAGCATACTGTTGGGAGGAAGAAAATCATTTGCAATCCCAGCAAGATAGTCTATCTGTGCATAGCAATTATGATAGCAATAATCAAAGTGCAGAAAATCTCAGAGTAAGTGGAAACACTCTACCCTTATTTCTTCTTATCTTTTCAATTTCTGAAAAGAAACTCGAGGCAAGTTGTAAATAGTGAAGACATAAAATTTTCTGATGAGTCAGTAAAGGATGTCATTGATGACATGGGACTTGTTTTAGACCCAAAATCATAGTCACTAATTTCCCTTTATTTTCAAAGTCCAGATGGAAGTTCAGATCTCGAAACAAGATTTGAATCAGTGGAATGTAATTATGTACCATTAGATTATAATTCATTTCAAATTTTGAAGGAGACTCTTGAACAAATGTTGAAGGAGACTCTTGAACAAATGTTGAAGGATAAACACATAGAAAGTCAAGAAATTTCATTTGAATCAATGCAACAGTCTTGTCAGTCTTTTCAGGATCCAATAGCTGATCAGTTGGATGACCTGTGTTGTCAATATAATTTTTCATTTGACAGTCATGAGTTGAAAAGTAGCTATGATCTAGACATGGTTAGACAATCATTTCTATGTTTTGATTCAGCAACAGTTTTTTCTCAAAATTCATTAGAAAAACCACAGATAAATCAACATGTGCAAAATGATACAGATGGTATATGTGCATTATCAGATCACGGAGTTGAAATGGATCAATTTGAATATCAAGAGATAGGTCATGTTTATCATGATCCTATAGTTTTCTATATGGAGGAGCTATTCTTTTTAGAATACCCATTGATTCCCAAATTTTTTGGAATTGTCCATAGTCCCAGAACTTTGTGTTGTGAAGATCAAGATGGAAAGTGGTTCATGATGCCTATGCAAGTTTTATTTTTGATATCGATTGAAAACATTGAAAGAGAATATTTATTAGAGCAGTTGCTTGACTGGTTGCATTGGAATTATTGTATCATTTAGAACAACAAAATTATTAGCAGGTTAGGGTAGGTAGTAGTTTTTGAATAAGCTCAGTCATTTGAGCATCTTTTTCAGTATTGTATGGTTTCCAGCAGAGTTTGCAATTGATAGTATCTAGTTCAGGGTTCAGTCAAATTTGAGCCAGTTCGAAGATTGTAGTTGCAGTGACTCCATGGCCCAATGAATAAAGCATCGGTCTGCATGTTCAGAGTTTAGTGGTTCTTGACACCTCCTGAAAGAGCTTCCATCCCCAAGTGGAGCCTATGTTGGGGTCCTATAATCATAGGTAACTTGATTCTTCAACTTCTTATTTGGCATTGCTCATGTGATGAAGACATCTGGCTTGATGGGCTCGGTTGATTCCATTTCCCCCCCATCTGTTTGATCCGATCCTTCATCACCCTGTTGCATCCTTCATCCACTGTTGCGTCTTTCAGTCCCTCATCCTTCACTTCATTGTGCCCATCACTCATCCCTGCATGACTAAACAAACTTAGGATAATAAACGAATAATTAGATTAATTAATAGTGTTGATATTAATTGAATTAGTGTAATTAGACTAATAAACTAGGTTAGTCTTGTTAATAATTAATTATTAATTAATTAATAATTAGTAGTTAAGTTAGTTGTTTAAATTAGTAATTAGGTTAATGTTTTATTAATTAAAAATTAAAATAAAAAATATAAATAATAAAACAAACATATATAAAACATTAAATAAAAATTAAATAAAAACAATAAAACAAATAAAAAATACATATAAATTAAAAAACAAATTAAAACAAAAATTATAAAACATATATTAAAATAAAATATATAACAAAAAGTCAAAACAAAAAAAAATAATAAAAAAAACACAAAACAAAAACAAATATTAAAAAAAAAAAAATGAATTAACAAAAAATTAAAATATCCTAAGTTTCCTACCTGCATGCATCCCCGTACAACTTGGACCCTCCCCACCCACATGTCACTTCAACTCCATGGGGTTTGATTTGGTGGTATTGGGAGGGACAAGTGTCACCCCATGGTGAACTCGGACCCCCCTCCCAATACCACTTACCACCTCAGGGGGGTTCGAGTAAACCACTCTGCCCTCCAAAACCTCCCTTCCGAAAAATGAAAATTTCATTTTTTTTCTAGTTCTACCAGTCTTTTTCCGAGGATGATTCTGGGAAAACGAAAACTTATTTTAAAAATACGAGAGAGTTTTTTGTTCATAACGGGATGATGAACAGAAACCTCTCCCATATTTTACATAGGTGTCAGGAGCAGAGAGAATCGAAGCTATCTTTCAACCCCATTTTTTAGTTTTTCATTTTTTCTGTTTCAGTCCTGATTTTGCGGGAGCTATTTCGGTGAGATGGAGATGAATTTGGAAAAACCGAAAGAGGTTTTTTTCCAACACATGCTCATATACAATAAACACTTTCATTTTATACACAGGTGTCACCTTTGAGGAGAAACATATGTCTGAGTTGACCCATTTTTTCAGCAGTTTGGCCTGTCTTTCATGGCAGACAGTTCAAGACTTTCAGGGATTTTATTTCTATTTTTGGCCGAGCTGGTTGAATTTGAGCTCCTGAGCCTACAGAGATTTTGTTCTATATATTGTAAAAATTCAAATGTACAAGGAGGATCGGTTGGGAACCATGATTTAATTTGTATCAGAGCTCATAAAGCCTCCATGGATTCATTTTTCAGTAATACAGTGCTATGATGCGGGATTCTTGTGACTAATTTGACTAGTGATGTGCATCCCTCTCTGTAAAAAACATTTATGTTATCACAATTAATTCCTACCTCTGAATTATTCCAAGAATATTAAGAGCATAATTGGTTTTAATGTACCCTCTGTCTCTGGCTTGGTATAGTTTTTATGTTTTCCACTGAAGATTAGACTCAGAATTCTCATTTGCTTTGTGTTTAATTGGATTTCTTAATCTTTTCCATCTCTCCCATTTCATTTAAATCAAAACATCCAGTGAGTTGTCTACCTTGCCCTACAAGATTACCTGTTGAGAATGGATTTTGATCATTTTGATGCAGTGACTCCACAACCCCATGGTTCCTTTTCTCTACCCCTACCCAATTCAAAAACAAACTTTCTATCCTCATAACTAGCCTAATATTCATTTCCAACAAAGCTATATCAGACATAGAGAGACCTCTCTAAGTCTTGGATGGATAGATCCAGGACTCCAAAGTGGTTTGTGGTTACCCCTGTCGATTTCCTCCTTAGCCTAGGAAATTACAGGGTGATAACATGCACAAAATTCAGATTTTCTTTTGTCACAATATTTATCGTCCATGTCTTTATTGGTTGTGCATATGCATCAAATTCAATCTTAGCTCCTTCTACTACGCGTTCCTCCTCGGTTTCACGTACTTTTATATTCCTTGGATCTTCCTCATCATTTTCTTCCTTAGCAACATTATAACATTCCAGTAATTCATGGACAATCATAGAAGTTATGTGCGCACTACACATAGGTACCACCTCCATTGACCGTTCTTCTAAAAAAATATTGTTTCTAATGACCTGCAATGTTGCATCTACTAATGGAGATTCATGTTCAAAATTAAATGTTACCTTAAACCTTTGAGTTATCTCATCCCAATTTGTTGTTTCTCTATGCATTTATAGTTCCACGTACCGATTCTTAGGAATTGTATCTAGTGTATGTATAAACATGTGTGTCCATTCTTTATTCGGTATTGATCTCCATAGATTTTTTCACTTCTCAACATGATCTGTTGGATTACTTACCCATGTATACTTTTTCACAATGTACTCAACCTCGGTACCAAATCTTACATTCATTAGTCTTCTACACTGCGACCAGTCTTCCATTCCCTCTTTGTGTCTAGCCCACCATCTGGCTAGAGTGGCCTTTAAGACAACATCTAATTCCAACAATCTTTTTTGTTCAGGTACCGGCAACTCAAATGTATTTACAAATGATCTTATATCATTCAATCCATCATACTTAGATGGATCACATAACTCCATTCCAATCTAGCGCAATGATCAAGTTATGAGTTGATACTTCATGCATCCTCTGTTTCCAATGTTCCATACCTTCTGTGGAGTCCTACGTACATGAGCTAATGTTCCTCCAAATTAGTGCACCATCTATAGTGGGTTTAACATAGTCATCCATCTGCATAGTCATATTATACAAGTTGTCGATTTTGTTTCCTCTCTCTGGTTCGATATACCTCTTTCCTTCTGTCGGATCCAATGGTGCAATAAGCTTCAAGTATTCTTCCTCAAATATCATCTCCCTCCTCTTCAGATTAATAATTTCCTGATTGTCAAAGGCCCATTCTAACCCCATTAATGTTGGATATGGATGATTATCATCCACTATTTCGATAACTTCGAAGTCTTCTACATTTTGCACCCCATCTATATTCACAGGTATCCATATCAATTGGCCAATTGGTACAATCTTATGTTGGTTTTCCAACCTTAATTGAATAAGAGAGAAGATTAACTTGGGTTTCCTCCTCATTTCCCATGTCTTATTTGGTATCACATTTACATCAGAACCCAAGTCCAAAATAACGTTATCCACATCATACTCCCCAATCTGTGCACTTAATATGAACTCTCTGTTGGTCCTCTTTTTTTACAGTACATGATTCACTACCCTCTGTGTGGTAGGAATTTCTCTTTCTTGTTCACAATGATCAATCATTTCACATAATGCATTCAACACAGTTTCATCTTTCATCAGTTCTACCCAAATTCTCAGAAAATATCTTATATTACTTACCTTCTCTAGTGGCTTTTCTGGTATAGTATGATCATAGACATGAGGCATAGATGATTTTGATGCTTCCTAATCTAGTCCTAGTATCTCTTTTCTTTCCCTATGATATGTCTCCTTTTCTTTCCGAGGATCAAATTTTGGCATAGGTCCTGTTGATTTCCTCACCCATTGCTCAACCTGCCTCCCTCCATTCATTGCATCATCCCCTCTTCTATTTCCTTCATGCATAAAAACTACTATTCTAGGTCCTTCATTTCATTCCTCGGCTAATATCTTATGTACATTATGATTTTAGATATGGTTCTGATTCCCTCTTGCTTTCCACTTCACAAGTAGTTGAGGATAGTCTTCTGTTGCATGATCCAGTGCTCTACAATATGTGTAGGTTGTGCAAGTATTTTGAAAGTTCCGAGCTAAATGTATCGGTTGATTAAAATTGAAACATATTACTGGTCCTCTACCTCCTCTACCAAAATTTACTCTGCCTCAACCTCTACCAAATCCTCCTCGATTTCCTGTATTGAAGCCTCTTTGATTTTTATACTATGGAAAACCTCCTTTTGTCACAAAATTATCCTTTTGAATCCTATACATATCTGAAGTGTGCTCTGTCATTAGATTGAATGCGTGATAATCCTTCTCTTTTTGCCCGAATGACTTGCAAAAGTTGCAAAATAAGTTCCTTGGCATACTCTGGTATTTCTGCAGTAATGGACACTCAGTCGGATGATGTCCCCATTTCCTACATATTTCACAGTACCCTCCTCCTGGTAATGGATTTGGTGCTCCAGTTTCCAAATACTGCGCAAATGTTGGGTATTCATCCTTATGGTGGCATTCAGTCCTACACTTGGTACACTACATTTGTTCTCACTTCTCCTTCCCTTTTTCCAGTTCTACTATTTGAATGGTAAAGGTGGCTAACTGTGTCTGGATTTTCTCCATCCATCCACCGTCTCCTACAGTGGATGCTTCTAGCTTCATTGCAATCTCCAAATCTTCATGCTGTGATGCAACCTTATGTTGAATCAATGGTTTGTGAATGTGTTGTAGTAGTCCTGCAATGAACCATTCTTGGTGTTGTTGATCAGAGATTTGAAATTTCAATCTCCCTAACAAATACTTAAACCTTTGATCATAGTCCCAAATGGATTTATTCTGTACTTGTTTGATTTCTTTCAACTATGTAATGTATTGTGACTTAGACTTTGGTTTTTTGAACTCCTTCAACAATGCTTGTCTAATTTTTTCTAACATCCTTTCTTGTCATGTATGTGTGGTACTTTTCATTTTCATATACCAAACTAATGCACGGCCTCTACATGTTGTTTCCAACTGTGCAATATTTACGGCCTCATCCTGGACATTCTCCTCAACCCAAATTGTTTCGCATATGAATAGATTTTGTTCTGGGTCCTCCGACCCAACTCCTTGGAAGGCAGTCTCAGTGTGTTGTCTAACCCTACCATGTTTTTTTGTGTAGTACCACCCCTTAGCAATATTGGTTGACTCTGACTCGGTGCACTTCTTCCACTGCTGTGGATACTGCTACTCTATCTTCCTCCACTAACTATAAGTGATTTTGACAAATCCTCAAATGTTACTTCTGATCTAGGTGATGCACACAGGGTCATGGAATTGACACAGGATCCAGTATGGGTAGGAATTACTGGCTCCTCTATTATGGGACTGTACTAAGAATCCTCTTCATCATTTTCTTCTATGTGCGGTATCTCTATGATTTGGACTATTGCGTAGGGATATCCCCTCTCAAACTCACTACACGACTCTCTTTTCTCAACCCCAGTCTTCAACCTCTTGTACATTCTTCCACTACACAATATGCCAAACTCATCTTCCTCCTCTGATACACCTTCTTCGTTTCTCTACATCCTCAGTCCCTCCCTTCCTTATTCATTTATTTCTTCATTTATTTCTCTGCATCCTCAGTTTCCTACCTTCAGACTATCCTTTGGTAATCCCCTAGTTTCCCTATGTGTGTGAAGCCCCTTAACAATCAGACTCCATCATCATCACACACTTATCACACACCAACATAGTTATCCAGGTACCCAATGTTTTCATAAAACTTTCACGCGGACCCTTGAAGAAATCCCTCTCTACAACACTATAGGACTGAGTACAATCCACTACAAATTCCATACTATAATGTTCCAATATATTGTTCAACCAGAAATCAAAGGCACAATAAGTCTTGTTACTTAAAAAGTTTAATTGTCTTACCAACTTAGGAGTCTAGTTCATTGGCATTGCAGTTCGATACCTTCCAATATTCTCCACTAATCTTTCTAACCACTCAATTAAGATAATTGGAAATTCACCAAAGAAAATCTCATGCAGCTCCATGTACACATACCTTTGCATACATTGCTTGTCACTCAATGTACACATACCAACAAAACATGCAACATCAACCTCAGCAACAACGCCAGTATCAACAACAACATCACAATCATCAAGAAAACCAACAATTCACTGCAATTTGGAATTCAGCAAATCAGAAGAATTGTGGTCCGAGTACTGTGATAAAAAGCTCCATATTGTTTCTCCCTCTGACTTTGTTTCCCTTGTTGATGTGCATTATAGAGATAAAGAAATTTATTCCAAAATACTTTGGGGAATCCCGGGTGTATCCGATTGTAATGGCTGGTTCTCTAATTGTCCTTTCAGTATTGATCTGCTAAGTAGTTTTGACAAAGGAGAGAACGGAGAGGGCCAGTCCAATATCTCCTTGGAAGATGTGTTGCCACCAATCACATCTCTTGAGAGGGAAAGGAAAGATGGGAAGCTTTGGATAGAGATTCAGAGCAACATAAGGCTTAGTTGGATCCTTGTGAATACAAGGGAAAATCAAGCAGTCAACCTTTCAAGCTGGAGTCCCATAGGAGGACAAAAACATTGGCCTACTGACAAGGATTTCCTTTTACTCTTCGGTTCCATACTTCCTGCGCAAAAAATTCTGCCTTTTGGGGTTGTTCAGGGTATCCTTGCACTGAAGTGCAGAATTTCAGATGATAGTGTTGGAGATGATTCTCATATGACTTTGAAGCTGATTGAGCTTGGCATGCGGTTGGAAGACATGGGAGGTGCCCTTGTAAATGGAAGGAAAAGTCTGCTCATCCTTAAAAGAGCTATGAGCTGCCATAGAACTATGAACTACAACAACATCTTAGCAGCTTATCATCAATTTTTGAAAGCACAGAGTGAATTGAAA
>JASDQU010013712.1:0-21930 GCA_032191745.1 Picea mariana
AAGACACACCAAAACCAAAATTTTTCTCAACTGTAAAAACTCAAAAATGACTTGAAGATACTACTGAAAGCTATGATATCCACCCAAAACTCGGTCGAAAGGACGGTTTCATTTTGGGAGTTAACAAATCTCATCTCAGCATAGGTCATCAAGCGGTTGTCCCTGCCGACAACGCCGCACCCACAACCCTACACCATTGGATGGCTCCACCAAGGAAGCGATCTCTGCGTCAGCCAACAGTGTCGACTATCATACGACATCAAGCCCTTCAAAGATGAGGTATTGTGTGATGTTGCTCCTCTCGAAGTTTGTAATGTTATTTTGGGCCAACCTTATTTATGGAAACGTCATGTTGTATATGAATCTAGGCCTCATAGTGTTATTATTACTTTGAACATGAAATTGTACATGATACCCAAGGCAATACCTCCTAGTGTTATTTCCTTGATCTCTGCCAAGCAATGCAAGAAGGTCATCTCTCAGACTGAGAAATTTGTCTTCTTTGTGATTCACTCTCAGAGTGAGCGAAAGATCGCAGCCACATCTAGGGCCTCCACGACCGATCTCTCCACAAAACAGAAGCAGGTGGATAAGGTCGTGGTCAAATACTCAGATATCTTCTCCTCTCCTATCTGGATACCCCTGCACTGTCAGGTCAAGCATCCCATCGATCTGACCCCAAGCGCACCGCTACCCAATGGGCCAGTCTAACACTGCTCTCTTTTAGAAAACGAGAAGATCAAGAGGCAGATCTAGGAACTGCTCCACAAGGGGCACATCCATCCCAGCTCATCACCTTGTGGGAGCCCAATCATGCTGGTGCAAAAGAAAGATGGGACCTGGTGACTCTACATTGATTACCGAGCCCTCAATAAAATCACAGTCCGAAACCGATACCCGATTCCCCGAATCGACGACCTCCTTGATCAGCTCACGGGGGCCAAATACCTCAGTAACATTGATATGAAGTCTGGCTACCACCAGGCACCAATGGAACAGACAAATGTATGGAAGACTTCCTTCAAGTCAAAAGAAGGTCTTTTTGAATGGATGGTCATGCCCTTTGGTTTGACAAATGCTCTAGCAACTTTTATGAGGATGATGGATGATATCCTACGAACTTTCACAAATACTTTTGTAGTGGTGTATCTGGATGACATCCTCATCTACATCAAGACTTGGGCAGAACACTTGCAACATATTCAACAGGTTCTGCACACCCTGCGACAACACAAACTATATGCAAACTTGGAAAAATGCTCCTTCAGCATGGACATGGTCCATTACTTAGGCTACATGGTTGATCAACATGGTTTTCATGTGGATCCAGCCAAGATCCAGGTCATCCATGACTAGCCAACCCCAACCACACTCATTGAACTTCGAAGCTTCTTGGGCCTAGCCAATTTCTATTGCAGGTTCGTGCTAGGATTATCTCATATCGCATGGGCCCTCAGCCAAGTAACCAGGGGTGGAGGTAAGGATAAATCTATGTGGGGCCTGTCCCAACAATAAGCCTTCAATGACTTGAAGAAGCATTTATGCTCATCCCCAGTACTTTCATTGCCAGACCTACAACATCCTTTGAGATCAATATAGATGCTTCAGACTATGATGCGGGCGTCATTCTCACTCAACATGGCCACCCCGTGGCATATCATAGTGAGACACTATCGTATGTTTCCCATAAGTACCCTACTTATGACAAAGAAATGTACTGCATTGTGTAATCCTATCGTGAGTGGAGACATTAAATTCTTGGGAAGGAGACAATTATCCACATTGATCACAAGCCACTACAGTTCATGCAGACCTAAGGCAAATTACAGAATGACTGCCATCATAAATGGTCAACATACTTACAACAGTTCCACCTCAACATCAAGTATAAAACAAGAAGTACAAACCAAGTTTCTCACTACCTCAGGCGACCTCTAGTCGCGACACTCACCATAGTGCTATACTCTTATGGCCTCGAGACCTATGAATGGCCCCACCTCTACGAGATAGACCCTGAATTCTCCATTACCTTCCAAATGTTGGGCGCCAACTCAGTGGTCACTAATTTCCATCTTCAAGATGGGTTGTTTTGTCATCTGGGCCATCTCATTCCATCAAGCGAGCGCACGAAGCTGATTTGGGAAGCTCACTACAGTCGGGTAGCAGGACACTTTGGCGTCGAAAATACAGTGGCAGTGTTGCAGAAACATTTCTATTGGTTGAAACTTCGACAGGATTTTGACAAGTATATCAGGTCTTGCACCGCCTACGATATTGAAAAACTGACCACTAAGAAACATGGCATGTACAATCCTCTTCCTACTCCTAACATGTTATGGGAATCCATCTCAATGGACTACATGTCGGGCCTCCCGTCCACCAAGAGGGGAAATGACTGTGTTTTTGTGGTTGTTGATCGCTTTTCCAAGATGGAAATTCTACCCGCCTGCAAGAAGAACATCACAGCAGAAGCCACTGCCAAGATCTTCTTTGAACGAGTATGGGTACATTTTGGGATCCCATAAACCATTATCTCAGACCATGAAAATCGGTTCCTCAGCTTGTTCTAGTCGAGCCTCTGGTCACTGCTGGATACCAAGCTCACAAAATCCACTGCCTTCCACCCATAGACAGATGGCCAAACTGAGGTCGTCAATCGAATGGTCGTACATATCCTATGCATGTACAATTCAAAACACCCCCGCACATGGGATGAGAGTCTTCCCTGTGTCCATCATAGCTACAATGGAGCCCTGCATAGCTCAACTGCCCATAGCCCCTTTCAGGTGGGGTTGGGATTCCAACCATTGGGCCCCATGGATGTTGCACTAACCCTGGCGACCACCTCGACCGACTCATCCCCTACTCCACTAGAAGATGACAAAGTCACCCGGTTCATTGAGCGGATCCAAAATATCTTCCAACAGGTTTAGGATATTCTACAGAAGTCTAATGCCAAGTACAAGCAGCGCCATGATCAACATTGAGTGCCACATAAGTTTCAGGTGGGCGACAAAGTTTGGTTGCATTTGCAGAAAGAACGCTTACAGGGCCCCATCATAAGCTTCACCCACTCCATTATGGGACGTACACCATCACCAAGGCTGTGGGTGACAATGATTTTGAGCTCAACATTCCCCCCTTCCTTGGTTTGCATCCAGTCTTCAACGTGGCTTTCCTTCGGTCATATTTCCCACCATTATTGGACACCTCAAAGATAGTAGAGCAGTTGACACCAACCAAGCTCAACCCTGACTGCATGCAACAGGAATCCGGTGATCAGATTGTGGACACATAGATCAAGGGCACTTGGCAACAAAGGATCCAGCTTTATCGAGTCGTCAAAGCAGGGCAGCTCCTACACCAAGGCAAGTGGCTTACCCGGGGCCAAATTTAGCAGAAATTTCCTCATCTGATGGGGCAACTCAACACAATGGATACCATTGCTTCCTAATGAGGGAGGATTGATTTAGGTGTATATCGGTGGCCACCCACCTATTCCACTGGCTCGAAAAATAGTTTTCCATGTTGGTAGTTTTTCGACAGTTTTTCGGGTTGCAAACTTCCGGGGCCGTTTTGAGGCCCTAAATGACGTTTTTTGGGGATTTGGGACCCAAGTGATTTTATGAACCATTACTTGGGCTAGTTGAAAATTGTTCTTCTCGTTTGTACCTTTCAAACGAGCTATCGTGTTCCTAAAACAGAGATCGTATGAAAAAGTTACCCCAAGAAGTTTATGTACTAACTTACCCAAACGGGGCCCACATGACTTTTGGCGCTTCATCTCCCAGGGTTAGGTTTTTGGATGTCTAGGGTTTTTGACATTCCTGTTTATTGTAAGAAAGGCCTTCATAGCCTCATTGTAACCATATTCTTGTGAATGAGCACAACTGTCACATCTCTTCTCAGAGATAAGCCACCACCATTCCAGCAAGCTTGTTCTCCGTTGCATTTTACAGTTTTAGCTTATTTCCTTATTGAATAGAAAACCAGTTTTACTGTATCTCTGTTATTTTGTGCTAAGCATATTTTAATAATCTGTATTCATTTCGTTCTTCTCATAAAATCCGGATCAGTGGTATCAGAGCAGTCTACTCCTTGTCGTCTTAATGCATGTCCCCAACGAGGTTAGAGTACAAAGAATTGGGTCTCGAGCTTGTTTCTCTTGAAGACAAAATATCTCGCACGCCTAAGCAACCTCTAATCGCAAGAGAAAAGAAAGATGATGGAATAGGAGATCCTTTCAAAATGTTTCTTGAGGAATCCCTCACGCAACAGAGGAACGAGATGATGGATAGTTTCGTGCAAATCCTTCGGTGACTACCAACAGGCGACGCAACTTCCTCGAGCGGAGGTGCCACACCCTTCAAGGTACAAATCAACTTCGATATTCCTATATTTGAAGTTCATATAGATGCATAAGCTGTAGACAAGTGGTTGAATCTACTAGAATGGTATTTTTGTGTCCATAACTTTTCGAATAGAGAAAATATTACTTTTGCGCTCCTCAAAGTTGTTCCCCATGTCAAATATTGGTGGGAAACTTTCTGTGAGAAAAAGGAAGTATAGGAACCATCATTATTTATAGTCATGACCACCTGGGAATCCTTCAGGGATGCTATTAAGGAACAATACTACCCTGTCGAAATTTATGATGACTTGTATACCAAATGGACCACACTGCAACAAGAAATAGACCAAGCAGTGTTAGAGTTCACAAATGTCTTCCATACCTTGCGCACCAAGTTGGGTATCAAAGATTCAGAGAGACATCTGGTGCTCAAGTATCGCAGTGCTCTGCATAGATATATCCAGACCGAAATGGAATTTCTAGACATCCCGTCCTTAGGCGCGGCCTATCAATATGTCGTCAAAATCGAACAGAAGCTCAAACAAAAGACGCGGTAATTTTGGCCTGGGAACCCCTCACAGCAAAATCCAGGAAAGGGATGTCCCAACCCACATAACAAAGGATAGAGAAAATATGCATAGTATCAAGACAACCAGTCCAAGTCGCAAGCAAAGAAGGACACCGGAAAGACAAAGAAAGATATCGGGAAGTGGTGCGACTTCCATAAGAGCCCTTGGCATAACACTGCTGACTGTCGCTCGAAGAAGTCACTGGTGGTCGAAGTGAAATCCTCTGAATCAGATGCGGGTTCTGACTCTGAGTCAGGACTAGAAAGGGGAAGATTGTTACAAGGGAAAAACTCTCTATGGCCAAGGGTAAACCACAACAAACATGTATGACTGTAGAAATCAACTCAATTCCAACATATGCTATATAGACTAACGTACAATATAAGAAAGAGGCCTACCTTGATCCAATGTTTGATGATGTTCCACCGTTGAGCACTTTGACCCAAAGCTTTATACCTGCAATAAGTTCTCAACAAACAAGCAGGGAAAGTATACAGTGATAATGTAAAAGGGGTTAGCACATCAGATAGCATAATCCATTGATAAACATTACAAACACGCCCATGGATAATAATCATATATTTGCAAGATATCAATAGGAAAGGAAAGGAGTATTTCTATTAATAATTGATCAGCAGAAGTGACAACGTTACAGACTTGCGTGTCGACATGGTTCGAAACCAAGAAACCAAGTTCCTTCCAACTGGGTCTCCACCACCTCAATCCTCCACCAAAGGCAAGCTCATAGGAAAGAGGCAATGAGGTCCTCTCAACAATAGGGAAAGAGCTTGGGCGTTGAACACTGTGTTCAGACTTGAGGGACAAAGGGATGTAGACTCAACATGAAGTAATTTCTCTAGAGTAACTTTGCTCTCAAAGTTGAATGCTTTCTCCTCTTTTCCATAGCTCGAAATTGTGCTCTTATAGCCTTCAGAATGCAACTGAAGGGCTGAGTCAGAATGTTTCTAGTATATGGAAGGCCAAGGATCAGAGATCTCCTGTCGTGACATGGAAACCCGACCTCATTTTTGTATTTTTTGGCACAAATCCTGATGTACACGGGCTGTAGTGGAGTAGCCAGTGTATACGCATCTTGCATAACATAGAGGGAGTGTATATGTGGAAAAATGTATATTTTTAGCTCTGGATTCATCAAAAAAGGATGACAAGTCTGCATAGGGAAATGGAAAAAGGCCCTCTGTGCAAGATAGCAATGGTGAGGCAAATCTTTCTATAACAGATGCCCCCTAATCTGTGAGATCAGAGGAGTATATTTGGCTGAAATACATTATAAATAACCCATAAGTGGAGTGGTAGAGAACCACTTGGATGAACTCAATTGCTCATTACATTATGTACTGAATTTGCATACATGGCTGCCAAGAATACAATGCAGATCCATGTGGAAAATATACCAAACAAGTGTTCATGGCCATGAATAGGAAAATACAAATGCGGTTACATGCCAAAATATGTCATAGTCACGAACAAGGCCCAGTGAAACCAATCTCAAAATCAATCTGAAGATATCTGTATACCATGGAGTACAATTTGATCTCCCATGATCATTGAAGTCCAACAGGTGCTGGTCCAATGAAGGGAAAGCAACAACTCAGGAAAGATGCGACCACATAGTGATGTCTTCAAGTCTTCTACACTATCCGCCAAGGGTGCAAGTCTACATCATGTGAATAAATGAGTGGAGGTCGAACAGGATGAGACATCATTTGATTACCGGTCATTGAAGTATATCATTAACAAACGCGAGACATCCTAACAATAATGAAAGTAGGTATCAAGGCACCGAGTACATCTCTACAAGTGTGAACAAAGAAGTTGGTGTCGAACACTTGAGAAATCCATTGATCAGGAGACATTGATGTATTCCCATCTGTCAATGGCGAGAGGGCATGCCACTAATAATTGCAAGCCTCAAGGTACTCATAAAACTCTAGGTCCCATATCTAGAATCAATGAGCTGAAGTCGATGGAAAGAGACTCGTTGAAAGGAGAGCATTGAGGCATCTGTCATCAGTCAGCACGAGGAACAAAGCAGGAGATTCATGATTTGGTGGATATCGGACAAAGAACATGTTCACGAACCAACAACCCTCTGCGTCTTTCGCGTGTGCCAAATGAAAGCGATACACGAAAAAGACCCTCTGAATAACAACCAATGATGAAAAACTTCTAACAAAGGTGAGGAAACCACCAATAAGGCTAATGGCATCCAAGACACTGCACAAATCCCAAAGTGTGAATAGATGTCTTGTCGTCAAACACAAGGGAAACCACCCAACCAACGACCAATGATGAAATGTCAACTGTTGGGTTCAAGGTGACCTACCAATGATGAAAGTAGGGCCAGGGTGCATGATAAGACCAAAGTATCATGTGATTCTGAGACAAATTGAGGGTATGGCCGACATGCAAAGTCAATATTTCTGAGGAGTGACCGACACAAGTTGATAGACTTCCTTTGAACAAGAGCATGAGACATATGGTGGACTCTGACAGCATAGACTCAATGATGTGACTATTAGATGCAGGAGGCATCCATAACGTTCTCTATAGGGACTGGAAGAGTAATCAGTCAGTAGAGAAAACTCTGTAGTGAGATCAACTTCCTAAGGCCATGCTAAACCCAAAATTATGATGACGCAAGGACTCAATAACTTTGTGCTATGTTCAAAGGCGACACAACTTTTTCCAATTACAATATAGTACTCCCTTCCCGCCCATCTTTTTTTGTTTTTCATAACAAAGAAATGCTATGATACAGAGGAGGGAACGAGTGTCGCAAGTAAGCAAAAACTAGTTCCAGCAGTGTAACATACCTATTCTCAATGCAAGGAAATGCATGCGGGAGATTGACACTCGGGGAGATGTTCCCTCCAGGGTATAGGGTGTCAAATTGCGAAGGATATACAAGGCTCTAGTTGGTTGAGGATGCAAACTACTTAGGCAATGGTTTATAACATAAAGCGAGAAACGGCTAAAGGCTCAATACTGCAAGCGAGGGAATGAGATGCAATCACAACTTAACACCAAAAAATGTCCTTTTTTATATCTTTTAGTCTACTTGGTGTGAAAAAGGGGTAAACTTGTGCCAAATAGACGTCTTTTCAAATCCAATTTACGAGTGTGAAAAAAATAGGTTCACTCGGCAATCTTTTCAAGTTTTGATAGTGAGTCAGAAAAGAGATTAACTAAGACTCATGACCTTTCAAATCCAACTTTAACAAGTGTGAAAGGGACAAATCACTCGACAATCTTTTCAATTTTTAGACGAGTTGGAAAAGAGCTTAACTGAGACTCGTTTTTGTTGTTCTAATCAACATGTAAAGGGGGAGGCCAAGGCTCTCATCTCGGTCTGTCGAAAGTCAGTACCTTGTGAATAGCTGACAAAAGCTTGGGAAAACCCAAAGCTCTCCAAGTCGAGGAGGAGAAAGTGCTAACAGAGTACATAGTCTCTATTATGGTTCAAATAATGTATCTTAGTGGAAAAGACATAGGTGGGGGTATGGGATGCCCCATAAGGTCATCCCAATCGAAGGGGACCTCGTCAAGACTTGGAGGGAGAGCATTCGGGGGAAGAATAAATCTCTCTCGTTCAAAAGGGGGTGGATTTGGAATGTTGATAACATGACTGGAAGGTGCGTCACTCTCTTCAAGGAGAGTGGGATTGACTAGATATTGCACTGGTGTGGTCACTTCTTCAATTATAGATTGAAAAGGGTGCTTAGTAACAGGGGAAAGAGACATTTCACCCTTGACAAAGGGGGTGAAGTCAAGGGAAGATCGTGCAGGTGGAACCACTGAGACCATCAAAGAAGAAGTGGTGTGAGGAGAAACCATGGATGTCTCAGAATCTGAAGGGATTTTGGGTGAGCCCCATGCCTCTGGTGTCCCGACAATCATTGGACTCAAATGAGTAAGGTGACTTCCTTCACAACTCCTGCAAAGAAATTTAGGCTTACATCTTAGACGTTTAGGCTTCTCGATGTGACTAGTCGAGGAAAGAGAGTCGTCTCCTATATGATTAATGGAAGCTAGAGATGTGGCACGGCTATGATTTGGGGTGAAGAGGATGGTGCTCCCAACATAATTGGAAGAGGTTGGGAGTGAGTTGTCAACATAATTTGTAGAAAATGTTGACCCATCTCCAACATGACTGGAAGAGGTTGGCGATGGAATACCAATATGACTGATAGTGACTGGGCTAGCGATAGATTGCAGTATTTGATTCCAAGGTCCAGGGAAAGATTGGTTCTGAAACATTGCAGACCAGAAAGGATCCTGGTGTACTCCCCGTCCTTGTCCAGAAACGTGGTGGTTTATGCCAAAGTGGTCCGAAGAGGTCTAGATGGGCATCATCACTGAGGTCTGCGAAGAGACCGAGGTAGGATAAGAATTATTCTAGTGAGGATATATGTTTCCCCCTTATGAAGGGGTCCCATAAAGAGGGTAGCCCGAACTATAAAATTGATTCTCCCCATACAAAATACTTGGGGGTACCTGAGGACCTATCATGAAAAAAGTTTTTAAAGGGACCGACATGGCAGATGAGAGATACATGGGTGGGGTGTAATAAGTGGAATATGCACCCATCTGAGCACTAACTCCTGAAAGAGCATAGCTAGTATTGGATTCATAAGGGGGAAGGTTCCAACCTCCCATGGGGACACGACTCATATCAAACAAAGAAGTAGGCATCGGAGCCATGGTGCCCCAGAATCCAATGCTAGGATTCATATATGTGGACCAGGGAGAGGGTTGCATGTGGGAAGGCATATCAACAAAAAAATGACTAGAGACCCAAGGATCGGACTGAGCGTTGTAATTGTGCATACCATTGTAAAAAACGGAAGGGTCCATCCCCATGAAATGAGTAGGCATCATGGGGTGGGTAGCGGTGAATGGAGGAGTGAAAGGAACTCCACTATCCATGATAATAAAACCAAAAACAGACTCTTAGGGCCAACTAGTAGTCAAAGAGCATACCAAAAAGTCAAACGACCAATATGCATGCAAACGGGCTAAAGTGGCTGAGTGGCCTCCCTCGCTAAAGAAGGTATGCCTCGTCCAAGAGGGACTTGAGACTCCCTGCTAAAGTTTGGAGGTAACAAAATCAGTTATAAGGGCCCTCGTAGGCTTAACAACTAGTTAGTTAGATTCCCACGGAGAGGTAATCCTCCATAAAGGTTGTGTGTTGTCTGACCCCTATCTGACTCATGATACAAGCAGAATAACCCCTGCAAGTAACCTATGAGATACCTAAGTCAAGTAACTAATCAACCACTGTATAACTGATGCACAGGCGAACAGTCGTAAGTTTGGATTACCGTATGGGAAGGGTAACAAAGCCCAAAACCTTGAAAGTACCGCCTCTCACAGAGGTATGGGCACTAGTAAGATCCCCAAATACGAATAAATCCACAGAAATATCTTTGATGTTAGGTGAGTATCCAGGGGTTATCCCTTCAACTAATTTCACGCGACCTCATGCTTAACTCCGGTGTGAGCGGAGCCTCCTAATATTACCAATTATACAATGGAATTCTCAATTCCTTGTCTCAGACACATATGTTGATCTAACTTCCTTGGAGAAGTTCACTCACAAAATCCCATTCCAAGGCACTAAATCCTAGGCTAGTTTGTGCACCCTAAAAATAAAATCGTGACTAATCAATTTTAGTTTAAAGCATAAATTTTATTGGCCGTGATTACTCAAAAGGGTATGGAAGTGAAACTTATGATGTTATGACTCTGCAAGAAAATAAATATGGATATAATGCAAAGTCTATCTTTAACTTTTCAATGAATGATATGCTAAAAAAAAACCAATGCATTCTTCAATTTCAACTCTGCAATTCAGAAGTAAAATGCAATCTTTCACTAAATGTGCTAAGCTAATGATAAAGATTCAAAGACAAAAACGCTAACCAATGAAAATTGCCTATTTTTTGTATTTTCAATATACTAAAAAGAAAATGCATGGACTGATGAGCAACCTGATATATGAATTCTACTGTGTATAAAAGAAATAACTTGAGCAGAATACCAAGCAGCCAAGCAGCCAAGCAAACAGGCCAGAGAACCAGGACAAATAAAAAATGGAAAACAAAGAGAAAGACTATGCCCAAAAATTCAACTCCAAACAGGTTTCCTGTCATCCCAGATAATCTCAATAGGCACTACAAAGATCTAAGAAGGCTCAACAATCTTCAAAACCCACCCAGCAGTCACTAAACCAAGCAAACAAGCAAGGGAAAGTGTTATACACGACTGTTCAGGAGAACAGAGCGTATATACGCTTCTTGCAGTGAGACAAGAAGCGTGTATACGCGACTGTCAAGGAAAAAAGGGCGTATATGATTTAAAACAAGGCCAGGCAAGGGAAAAAGGATGAAAACTCAGACCCAGAGTGAACAAAATCTGTCAAGCAGTGATACGACAAGAAACACAAAGGAAAAAGAGCAATGTAAGAATAAAAAGTACTTCAACCCTTAGAAGGAATATCTCTCCCCAGTGGAGTCGCCAATTCTGTTACGAGGTAAAAACTCTCTATGGCCAAGGGTAAACCAAAACAAACAGGTATGACTGTAGAAATCAACTCAATTCCAACATATGCTATACAAACTAATGTGCAACATAAGAAAGAGACCTACCTCGATCCAACGTTCAATGATGTTCCACTGTTGAGCACTTTGACCTTAGTGTTGCTATGTCATCAAGAAATCTACAGAAGGAATCATTAGTTAGAGTTCGAATTTCAAAGTTAATTATCCATGCTTCCCCCTAGTGGTATCATAGCCCAGATATGGGGTGGCATATGTTGTGGATTAGCCTATGGTTGGGTGGAATTCACTCGCTCAGTTGGTTGTTGGTTTGCAATTTGAAACAAATAAGTTTATCTCTGTCTATGCATTTGAATTTTAAACTCGTCTCATAATTAGAATGTTTATGCTTTGTGTATAAATTCGTATATATTTGTTCTTGGTGAAGGTTTTTATGCCATCACTGTAAATTGAATTTCATATTTAGGAATCCCTACAAATTTATGCCTTACTACTATTATGACTTACAATATGAACCCAGACACTATTGTATTAGACTTGGGTCACACAGAATTGAAGGAATTGTAGAATTCCAACAATAGTAGGGTTATTCATGATTCCATTTGGTTGATAGTTTAGTTATATTGTTTTGAATGGGGTGTACATTCCTGCTTTTGCATCTTCCTCTGGTTGTTCACTTTTTGAGATGTCTAGGGGAATCCATGGGAACTTATCGTGGAAAGTGTTGTGGTTCATCACGTGGCCATGCTACACAAACTCTTTTCATCAGTTTTATCCTAATATTTATTATGTTTTTAAAATGCTAAATTTATGGGTTTCCAAATGGTTTTAAACTATATAAATTTTCGTCAAAGTTTGTTACAATGTGGAAACCACCAAATCATACAAGTTGATTTTATGACTTACCCTATTTTTGTTTGTTGGATAAATAAAATTATATAAATAGAGAAGAAAGGAGTGAAAAACTATCAATTAAGAGGGGTTCCCATATACTGATACTTATAGATCCCCACAATTGTGTTTAATGAGGGGATTAATTGAAGTTTTTGATATGTGAATCTAACTGATGTCTTCTTGTTAAATCGATTGTTTCTTGTTGAATCGACTTGGAATTTCTGAGACCAATCGAACCATGTTCAACTTTGTTGTTGGGAGATGTACTACTACTTATTGCACCTAATATAGAGATTATCTAGATTGAAAGAGACTGATTATCTTAGTGTGTTTCTTGTCTAGTCGACTCACAAACGGGGATTGTGATTTTGGACAATAGTTTTGCAATCAATTTTTCATTGGATGACTGTCTTTTTTGCATTGATCAACATTGATGGTGACCATACCATGTTTGATTAGCTTTTGCGGTGAAAACAAATTTAAGGGGGAAGTTGTATTCTATGTAATTTGTTTTCCTCCAAGTTGACTTTACAGGGGGGTGTTGGAACATTGGGTTCCTTGCTAAACCTCACCTTGTCCGATCAAGGAAGTCGACTATTCTTGGGTCTGACCTCTGACTAAACTAATGCATTTATCGTGTCCACTTTGGATTCTAGATCCACCTTTTGTGGATAGTTATGATTCAATGTGATCTCGTGGTTGTTAGGTTTGGTCCATGACCAAACATATTTATAGATGATCCTTATGGATCAGTCAATTATCAAGAGAAATAATTTGTGCTCTCATGGAGCATGTTCTTTGTGCTTCAGTGCAATGGTGTCTTTAGACACCACCAATGCTTTCGAATCTTCTATTCTCCTCTGTGGTTATTTTTCTGTCCCAATAGGATTTGCATCATATTTTTTGAAAATAAAAAGCGGTAAATCCTTACTACTATCTAGTGTGCACCGCCACGCCTATTATTCTAGGTATGACACCCATTTGAAGTTTGTATGTCCACTAGTCGGAAGTATTCAATCATGGATTTGAAGGATAGAATCTCATTATACAATTTTTGTTGTCCTCCTTTCTTCTCCTCAAGCAAGGTGACCATATTAATATCATCCCCAATAATCCATGGATGATTCCTTGTGAGGTTCTTGATAGCCAACATATTGTCTAGAAAGGGACCCTTGGACATAGGGTTAACGAGTCCATAGAAATTGGTCAGATTCCCACTGGCTTTATAGTCAAAAGCTCTGTAACTAACCATCAAAAAATTGGGTGAACTTAACAATAATTCTATTCTTACCTTGGTGGATCCCATAGTATATCTATCTCTCCTTCTGATCCCATGGAACTTACCACTAGTGAATCACAATTTCAGGTGACCTTTTCACATTTGGTCTTTTGTAACATGAGAATAGTGGATGTTTCTTGGGTTTTCCCCACTTCAATAAGCATTTCTTACCCGAAGAATTAATGCCTCTTATATTCCACAATATCACTTTAATCTTTAAACCTTAGATTGTGACACAAAGTAATTCTCTAGAATCCCTAACACTTGTTCAAAATCGACTAATAACGCCCCTATATCCTCTAATTTCTACTTAATTGTTTTCTTGCCTCATTTCTTGTCCTCGACTTGCATTCGCTTCTGGGATTTCAAAGGATTTTCTTTGACTCCTAGATTTCCTTGAGAAAGGGGGTTTTGTGAACCATCACCAACCTTCATTTTTCCTTTGAGAAGATCCCATTGGAATTTCCTGAGCTATGGATTTGTAGGATTGGCGAGGAGATGCTTCTCATGCCATTCTATGAGAGCTAGAATGTTGATCTCAATTTGTGTTGTATCCATACTTTGATCTTCCTCCTCATCCCCTTAGGATAATCCCATTGTTCCTTTTGTTACCATATCTCTATATACCTCATGGGTATCTACTGCATTCTGAGGCTCCTTTTCACTTCTTAGCTTCTATCACTTTGTGTCATCCTCGCTAGGGAGCCCTATTATTTATCCCTTAGAGTGGATTTGGCAGTCTCCCCCTATTGAGCCTAATCTTCATCCATGGTCTCCAATGTTTGAAATTTGTTGCTAGTATTGGGTTTTTGTGGAATTGCAAGAGTGGTGACTTTCTTCCTAGATTTTCTTTTTACAGGGACCTTAGAAAATCCATCTCCATCCCATTCCTCCTTCGCTTTGACTAGATTGGGTCCATGATTGAGTGGGCTAGTCCCGAAAGAGATTCCCATGTTCATGGAATTTAGGACAATGAAAGGAAATGTGTTCATAATCACATGTTTGCACCCATTCCTCGTCTTGAAAGTTGATGGTAATGGAATATGGAAGGGTGCCTACTACATTCATATACACACATATCTGGGCATACAAAGTATATCTTCCACTTTTTTAGACCTTTGAAATCTTGTGCTGCCAATGCCCTCCAATGTTTCTTGCTTCCGAAATTCCTAGGGTAGCAAGTATAACCTGATTCATAATGAGGCTTCGGTGAAACATTCCTTCTCCAAACTAAAATTCTCTATCCAATACCTCATATGAAGCCCAACATAGTTAAATAAATAAGGGCCTTCTTCAAAAACCCTTTCCATGTCTTCTACACATGAAAATATTCCAGTGAAGAAACCCTTTGAGCCTAATTTCAGATCAACCTAGCCTTTGGGTCTCCATTTGGAGTGAATCCAACATGTTATATATTTATCTGATGGCCATAGAATCACAAACTTACCAATGATTGTGTGGTATCTCATATATTGTATGTAGTTACTTGCATTAAACGAAGTAACTCCATACCTGAGGCTTTTTTTCAATTTAGGCAGGCAACTATTCTGCCTTCTATTCTTTTGAACGACTCTAGACACCTCCTCATAATTCAAACCCTATTCCCCCACTAGTCCCTTCCTTGTCACCCACATTTCCATGCCAGGGACACCCTTCATTATCTATCCAATTACTACGTCTTTAACTGATTGATTGGTTGGGGTCGCCTACTTCTATGTCATCCCGAAGGAAAGGATCCTACCACAGTGGTTGCGGAGACCTCCTATTAGGATCTACATGAAAATTTGAACCAATTTGTTGAACCAATAACGCCTACACTTCCTTGTAAATTCCACCTCTCATCACGACCAGCTCCTAAAATTTCACCTCACATGCTAGATATGTTAAGTACATCAAGTGTTGTATTTTATTAGTTGTTTTAGATATATTAAATATATCAAATACTTTGTTTTATTGGTTGTTTTATTATTTTAACTTATCTTTATAGTCTTAGTAAATTATTGTGATGTCTCTCTTTCCTTACTAAGAGTTCACTTGATATGTTTTTGCTTGAATTGATTTTTATATATTATATTTTAATTTAATGATGTGAAAATTGATATAAACTTATATTTTGAATAAATATAATTATTAATTTTTTTCCAAGAATAAAAATGTAACTTCATTTCCAAATAAAAAGAAGGTACAATCCTTAAGCATTGAAGAACATCCCCAAAAAATGTTTACGCATGCTTGAGACAAAAAAATGGACTAGCCAAAGAAGCTTACAGATTCCTTTTCCAATAGAAAAAACAAAAACATAGATCTTCATAGTTCATATATAGTCCAGAGAATGAGACATACGTCCATCTATGTAAGTGACACAAGGAAATAACATTTCAGTAAAAACACATTCCCTTTTGGAGATCGTCTCCCCATCAGAGAATTCTTTTAGAACCATATGGTTTTTAGCTAGAGATAATGCATCTTTTGATAGATAATCAACAAGGGTATTAAGTTCCCTATAAACATGCTTGAAGTTGAGTTGACGAAAGAGGTCAAAAATAGATTTCAAGCAGTGACTAAGGGTCAGTGGATCTAGATTTTCTAGCTGAAGATCCTCCTTCATCTAGGCAATAGTTAACATTGAGTCACCAAAAACTTGGAGTTTGTATATATTCTGACTCACAATGTAGTTAAGAAGTGCAAAAAATGCATGTAACTCACCTTCATTGATCGCATTAGGACCCAGATTTGATTTACTGGTGACATAATGAGAGTCTGAGAGATAGAGAAAAAATCCAAGACCACGGAGTCTACCTGTCCCTTGATATGAACCATTGAAAAATTCCCATGCCATATTTTTTGTTGATGTCCACCTCACCTACTACTCAAGCCTTTTTTGCAATCGAAGAATCATTTTAGCTTGACAACAAGGACATAGTTTGTTGTGAAACCTTAAAGAGAGGGAAATTATTGTCTTCAAAGATACCAACATTTAAGGCTGGCCAAGTACCCCAGGAAACCAATATTGGGAGGATTCAAAGCTCCTTCAAATTCATAAAAGTAAAATACTCTTGAAAACTATCGATCACTGATCATTTTTCCCATAAATGAGCCATTCCCAACTAATGCTCAATATCCTACTAGACTTGGTGAGTAAAGGGGTAGTCCAAGAATAAGTGGGAATTAGTTTCCTCGGAACTCTTACACAAGTAACAAAATCTCGAGCTCTACTTACTCCTAAGCTGCATTCTATCCTAGGTCAACACATGGCCTTTAAGAACAAGTAAAAATAAAAGAATACCTTTCGACGGTCCTTTGAGATTCCATAATTTATTATACCACCATTGATTTTCATGCTCTTCCAAATTCAACATGGCCTAATATCCAAGTTTTGTCGAGTAGATACCCCCAGACTTGTAATAGTACCACACTAGCTCATCTTTTGCATCCAATAAGCGCACATGAGCCTCTCTCAATTTTGTTATGTATTGGGTCCAAAGTTGGTGCCAATTGGTGTTAATATCCAAGATCACCATTGAAATCCATCCCTAGCCCCATATTAACGAGCTATCAAGGTCACCAATTTGGTTGAACATACAACAACCAATCTCCTCGAGATAATTCACAAGACCCCCATGAAGAAATATTTGTTCACTACAACCTACAATTGCATCCGTCCCAACCCACACTTAAGAGCTCAAGCTAACCTTCTAGGCCAAAAAATGGCTAATTATAGGAAATGCAAGATTAATGGCCCACCATTGGTTTGATGCATTTTGAGTTGGCTTATGCTTCCTTCAAATCAAATCCAATATTGTATCAAGAGACATGTATTTGTCAACCAAAATACATCTCCACAGATTATCGCAAGTCAAGAAGACCCACAAGGATTGTGTAGTCAATACCTGACCGAAAAAGAAAGATATATTTTAATCCCCACCCACCAAAGCTCTTTGGCTTTGATAGAATTTTTCAATTAGCCAAATGGGAACCCAAGTATTTGGTTCTTCCCTTCCACAGATAGTTAGAAGCACATCTTTTGTATATGGTTAAGGCTTCATTTCGAAATGAGAGCCAATAGATACCAATACACATGTATGGCTTCGATCACAGACTTTATGAGAGTTAACCTCCCCCCTTGAGATATTCACCCATTGCACCAGAAATTGATTCTCCTTTCAATCCGAGACAATAACCACTTTCAATCAGAAATGTCATAACTATTTGGTTTGAGATTATAACCAAGATACTAAACAACATCCCCCATATCGTGGGAAGGGAAGTTGAAAATATTTGACATGAGATGTGGGGTATCCTCATCTATGTGCGGGAAAAAAATAGAAGACTTGTTGACATTTATAACCACACTTGTAGCATCACAAAAGAGCTCTAGAATATCTTTTAAAATCCCATCTTTTGTTGCGCACAAAAACAACAGATCAGTACATCATCCACAAACAAAAAGTGAGTTAAGTGTTCATGTCTTCCCAATCTTATCCCTTGGAAATTATTCACCCTTTTAGCTTTAACAAGAGCTCAACTAAGGCCATCAACAACTACTAAGAAAAGGTAAGGCAACAGTGGGTGCCCTTGTCGTAAACCCCTAGTAAACTTAAATAAAGGTGAACCCAATCCATTTATTAACAGAATAAATGAGATCAATGACACACAATACATTGTCCATTTGACCAAGGGAAGATCAAAACCAATAGGTAGAAGCAAGTCTATTTTGATAATCAAGACATAGTGCTTTTGGGTTTTGATAGAATGCAGTCCTTCCTACACTAAATCAATGACAAGCCGCACCTACATTATTTACCCTTTTATTAGATAACTTTCCTTCCTTGCCCTCCTACCTAAGTGCTTCACACCTTCCTTATTTTCTTTTGTGACTATTAACTACAGAAATCACGACCACAACCCACCTGGAATGGAAGGATTCCTTCTTCAACGCAACGGGGAAGGGGATCAATAGCCTAGACATCTGGGTCAGCCATGAGTTAGCCATTATAGATATACATCCGTTAGTTAAGTGTTAGCCACCCTCCCAACCAGATCCATACTTGGGTATGAGCCAAGCCAACAACCTCATTATTAAACATTAGTAGTACGTGAGAGGAATGTGAAGCTTGGAAGAATTGGGTTGGAGAATGTTACCTTTCATACTCTAACAATAAAGAGTTATAAGTACTTTCCAGTTGAAGGGAAGCTTGTAAAGGAGGGTTTGGGTAGTCCCCAACCTCATCGCATGGAGGATAGAATCATATTTATTATAACAGAAGGATTAGAGTCTTAAGTGAATAGATTAATCATAGTAGGCGAACAAAATCATCCATCATAGTGCTTGCTGCTAGCCAGTAACTACTTCCTTCTGACGAGCAACTATTGGAGAGCTATCGTTCGGTCACATACAAAGCAACCAGTGGATCAACACAACTTTCTTACTACAACCATTGGGGAGGAGGACCTTCCTTTTCCCCACCCAAGCTACTTCTTTCTATCGTAACAACCAATTAGCTACTTCTCTCGTCACACTTATTTGTGTCCCTATCCATCCAACAACTTCCTACAGGCTGTGTCTCTATTTTGTGTATCCATTTGGCATTGAGAGAGTCAGTTCCTTCCTTCGAGCGTACAATAAATTATCAGAGGTTATCTATCTCTTTCTACTTCCTTCCAAATGATCATAGGAATCAGCAAGCTCATTAAGATGACCTTAGACACGGTAATATCATTAATATCCTTCCTTCCTTACTAAATATATTCCCTCGCCCGTTTCATCAGACTAGTGATAGCGAGTCAATCAAGCTCATTCCTCCCAAGTGTCACTGTCAGATGGAGAGAAATAAGTTCCTATCGCCCCCGAGAGAGAGAGCACAACCAGTAGAGAAACTACTGGATTTGAAGCGATAAAATAAATCTATAGATAGACCATCATTCTCCTTTCAGCGATCATCTAAGTGAAAGGGTGCTTCCCCCCCTAAATAACCTCGAAAATATCGGTAATAAATAGGCTTTCAATAGGGCTTTCAACTGACTGGGTAAGACCTGAAATCTACATATCTAATCTATTGTACGTCTATGTTAGAATAGTGCATTGACGAGGTGACTAGCTTGCTTACTTGAAGAAAGGCATTAATTTGGTGCTTCAATACTCTGTGGTGGCACAACCATGGATTATGGATGACTAGGTGATTGACTAAATGGTCACAACCATGGATGTCTGATGGTGGCATTTGTTCTTTATAAATAGTGAATAGGACAGGCATGAGAGCTGACCCAACTGGGCATGAGAGAAAGCAGGTATATCCTTTCTTTAAGTAATAAGAAGGCAAGCCCCAACAACCAACCCAACCACGATAACCTTTAGCAGGATGTATAGATGGCTAACCTTAATACCTGGGAACCAGCCCAGGGATACATAAAGGTGAGGGTAGTGTCTAAGTCAACTAAGTGCTTCAACTGATGGGAAGGCCTTCGTTACAGTCGTTACAGATAGGTCATTTACAAAGAGGCCCCATAGCCTAATATTATCCACATCTAAATTGGGAAAGACGCAGTTCATGAGGCAAAAGCCCCAGTACCAACCACCACCAACAACAAGCTAATAAGAAAGCTGTCGTCAGCTACACCTTAACCAAGACCAGTAAGTTAGAACCGTACTAAGACCTTTTGGGTATTCTTTTTTAGTGGGGAAAAACGTAGCGAGTCTTTCCTTTACTAGGGAATAATACAAGATAAGAGAAGACTGACATGTCCTAACCAAGTCGCTCACTAACGAAGAAACTAACTAAGATAGGTAGGCCCAATAATTAAGATAGGAAGGAGAACAATGACCTTCCCACCCCCCCTTCCACTGTTAGCGGAGCCATCCTTTCTTTCAATGGGTCTAGACCAGATCAACCTTCCCTCTCGCAGAAGGAGACATGCTCTGGTAGAAGTAGAACAACTCTTATAGCAAAAGGTGCATGTTCTTTTATCCAATTTGTCCAACTCAAGAAAGGCAGGAAAACATAATGCAAAGTTAGGCAAGGTTAGGCAAGGACAACTGAAGGATGGGAACTAATCGTACCACACATTACCGCACATGAACTTCCCTCTCAATGACCTTCCTTTCGTCGACCTTCCGAAGAATGAAGATAGGTAGGCCGAAGATAAGGAAGTGCAATACCAAGGAATAGCCAGAGCGTGGTACCAAAAGAAGATGAAGATCCAAAAGTGGGTCATCCCGGATCGGATAGAGACCTCCATATATTATATTAAGCCTTCCTTCCTATCTAGAAAGTGGCCTGCCTATATTCATTCTTCGACTTGCCTATATCTTAGGGACCTAAGGAACCAGATACTAAGGTGGGTGGGATAAAGGTAACCTTTCGTCCCCATTTTGTTAAGAGATTTCGAGTGCTTGTAAGTGTGGGATGTAAGCAGTAACTAATAGGCTATCTATTAAATAACCTCTACTACTCATAGGTGCTCTCATCGATCTAGTTCAATGCCTTCCCTGGTTAGGTTACTGCCTGGATTTTATCTCTTTACAACTATCTTTCTTTAGCATACTGCATCTCACCCCCATTACCCATTATGTTCTCTTTACCATTACCCCATTCCCCATTCCATCTCTTGGGCTAGTTGAACACACCATATTTCTATACTTAATTTACCACTTAAAGGCCAGGTTCATTTGCACTCTCTATCATCTGGAGACGCCACCTTCTATTACTTCATTTCCCATATTATTGGGCTAGGTTCAGGAAGTGGTTATGCACGTATATAATACATTGATATGATGCAGCAAGTAGGTGCAAAGCAAGTGGCTTAGGAAACTAAGAAAACGTAGAGGCAGTAAGCATCTGGAGTGAGGCAAGAGAGAGCTTCGAGGGTGTAATGCAAAAGAAACTAATCATGCAAGACAAAGAGCTATGTTTCTATTTTTCTCGTATAAGCCAACCAACTAACACTAAACAACCAATATGGATACACCGCTAGCACCAACCTTCTCGGGCATATTACTTGCCTGCCTTTTTGTTACATAGATTTGCCTTCCCCTACAGTTAAAGTCCCTACGCTCCTCACCAAGGATAAGGCCTGTTCTCTACCCTCTTATTATACCTCCACCTATACCCTCTAGCTCCATGGCCCTCCACTTCGACCCTCTAGTCTCTAGAACCTCGCCCCTCTCCCTAGGGTCTTCGCAAATTAGGAAGCCAAACCAAGTCTGATAGGTCACAATTTGGAATGTGAAAACCCACTAAACTAGAGGAAGTAACTGAG
>JASDQU010013712.1:52284-65782 GCA_032191745.1 Picea mariana
TATATATAATAAATAAGAAGTTATTTATTATCCAAGGGACACATATATCATCTCATATTATCTCATCTCATCATATATCGATCATATATCATCTCATATTATCTCATGTAGAAAAATCAACATGGTATCAGAGCAGGACTGGGCTTGACTCCCTCACATGAGGGCCCAGGAGTGCGTTTTTCCATCAGTTTTGTAGAGAGAGGAATTGTAGTAGAATTCAACATGAATGATAAATGTTAATCAGATCACATGTCGAGAGGTACGATTGGCTGAAATAGAGGGTGTTCTTGTACTCTTAAGAGAGTTTCCATTAGAGAAACTCACCGTAGGAGGGTTCACAGTCCAATCTTTTTGTTGAAGGAGACTGTCCGACGTGGAAGAGCCATAATCGTCATGTGGGAGGAGCTGCATAGAAATGTGTGGTTGTGAAAGGAAGATGCAATCGTGGTATTTTGTGGAGGCAAATCGGTAGTCATCACTCGATTTTCACATGAACGGAGAGGGCATCTAGAGTTCGATGATGTTTCAAGAGCCCACAACCCTGATTATATGCGCTCCTCTACACGAGAAGTGTGCACCAAGCCCCACCAGTAACACCTGACCACCAGGTTCGTATGGATTTCCATGTGGACCTAGAACTCGGCTATCACATTTGGGAATAACACCTGCAACCTATTCCTTGTGTACAATACTGACATTGATCGATTGGTGGAGCAATAGAAAACTCACTCAAACAATTGGTTCAACGTCAGATTGATTCTGAAGAAATCCCAGTTGCTATAGAGAGAGTGGATCATGATAGTTCCTTTTTTGCAAAGGGCAGAGAAAATTTTTGAATCACACCGTTGTCCTTTGGTATTTAATTCTTCTTGAGGACCCTTTCTTGTGCAAGTTTCGTCACTTGGGTGAGCAAAAAAATGGCTCTTGCATGACTAGTTGGTCCTCCTAGACAAGACAGAAGTTAGTGAGTGGGTTAAACAAGCCAAACACATGTAATAAACAAATAAACAAACTAAAACAACTAAGCAAATAAAAACTAGAATGCATAAGAAAATATTAGAACCATAAACAATCAACCAGTAACCAAGATTATGCCACTAATGGATAACTATATTAGTTGAAAAAACACCGTAGAGAAAAATGACAACTTATGGGTCCCCTCTTCCTCCTTGGGAGGGCTCTTGACTTGCCTAATTGAGAGCTCTTCTTACAATGGAAGAAAAATGGAAAATGATGAAGAAAATCAATTCCTTCTCCCTCAAGAGGTGAGTGGAATGGCCTATTGCAATTGTGCTTGAATACTCCAAGGAGAAAATATGATTCTCAATGGAGGATTGAAGTAGCATAACAATACTATGAATATCCTTGGTTTCTTAGTGCACCCATGGCCTCCATTTATAGCATTTATTCAAGGCAAAATTCAATTGGTTCTTAGTGTGAACAAGGGGCCCTTTAGGGCACCCTTTGGTCCTTAACCAACCCTCCATTCAAATTTCGCTCAAATTTGGATGTCAAATCAAGTTGGGAGCTGGTTGATAAGTGGTTGGGGGGGCGATAAGAACCATAAATGCACCATTCAAAAAATTGTGTGGATTTTCTCGTACACAATCACACATTTGGTGCATTGTGCGCTCTACAAGCTTTTTTGGCCCACGCACTGTGCGCACGCTTCCTTTAGTGAGTTTGTGCATGTCAATTTTTGTCCAATTATATAGTTTTTTCCTTTTGAAATGCATTTTGGTGATGTAGGTGAACTAATTGTTGTTGGCATTGTTTTATTTATTTAACCATTTTTGTGCAATGTTGCATATGAAATTTTAGTGATAACATATACCCCCTGATGTGTGAGGTTAGGAGCATACATATAGCCAAAATACATCAATGTTTTTTCTATTGAGAGTGCCATTGTAATGAAGAGTGTTGAGAGGAACTACACGAGAGATCCGTCAGAGAGAGAGGGTAAATTGTGGGACCCAAACCTTTCTCTAGGGAATAAATAAAATCTGTATACAAACGAGGTGAGCATGCCCCATGCTTGCATCATGTAACTCAAAATGTAAGATAGTAACTAAAGTTGTATGCTGATGTAGATAATTGCAACGCCCTCCGAGGTGGTTTGATAATGACAAATGACAATTCTGAATGATGAACATAATCTAAAAAGAGGCAAGGATGCTTGTGAGAAGTGTCAATGACCCATAGGCATTGATGGCCTAACAATATCATAGGTCTTCAGTAGGTATAAAACAACTGCAATAGTCACATAGTAAGACCCACTATAACGTGAGATTTTTCTGAAGTCGAATGTTATGGGGGTCAACATAATCAAAGAGTAATGATGTTTCTCTCTGTGTCATCTGATACTCCTCATTGTAAAGGAAATGAGAGTCAAGATATTGTCTCCCTTCTGGAAACTGTGTTGATGTCGACAGAAAGGGAGATGTGACTCCAAGAAGCAAAGGGATTCATGAAATCCACAGAAATAAGATCAGGTACTGATAGGAAACATGAACAAAGTCAAGATGTGGTGGGGCTCAAGAATTCCCTTGGTTGGGGGTATGTTTGAAGGATGATTTTGAAACAACCATAAAAATGTATCTAGTGTCAAGGGGACGGCTAGATATGGGGTTAAATTGTGCCAGAGGCTTGACAAAGTGGACAAACTCAGAGATTAGGGGTACATGGACTTTGGGATACTCAGGGTTTGTGAGCGAGGTCAGGATGAAAAGGGGAGATTGGATGCCCCAACAAAGAGAGTCATGGATTGCGTTTCCAGAAAAAGAAGGTCATCAAGGGTGATGACAAAAGGACAAGTAAATGCTGGAAACAAAGTCTTTTTACAATTACCAAATAAATAAAGAATAATTTGGAATGAGTGTACAGATACAGAAATGGGTGCCCTAGTGCAAGATGGATTAGTCTATGAGGGCACAAGTTTCGAACATAACTGGTGGAGGGTGGGGGCCCCATGGGTAGGTTTTTGTATGAGGTAAATGAATGGAGGTCAATCTGTAGATGGGGAAATAGATAGTGGATGAGATGGACGACTAATGATACTGCGGAGGTGTAGTCAATAGGACCAAGATGAGATAGCCTAGGAGTCCATTGGGACATCTAGCAATATGATGAGAATAAGTATGTGGTTGATTCTCAGAAGTGTATGACTATCAAGACTCACATCCCTAGGGGGGTGAAAGAAACATGAGTGTCAAATTGCCAAGAGGAATTATGAATGGGATAACTCATGTGGGGGAGAGTGCTACTGGGTGACAGTACCAAAATGCAGTAGAGGTGATGGTACTGCAGAGCTGGATGTAAGGACCCTAAAGGTGAATGACGGAGGGCGTGACTAGGAGATGCATTTGATATTCAGAGGGAATGATTACATGCTAGTGTTGAACATATACCTGAAGGGGCTACGCCATTTGTGATGACCAAGTACCTACACACATTAAAAATGAATACCCGTCATGAACAATATATGTTGATAAAGAACATATAACAATTATTTGATAATTTTGAACATGAGCATGCGTACCTGGACGTGACGTGAAAAAATTCTCCCCTGGGGCCAAGTTCATATGGTGACCCGTGGAATGTAACTGTGTAGATGTTGGGACCATGATTCCGTGGCTGAAGATGGATCTAGAAACAGAGGCTCTAGGTTGTTGTAATTGAGTGTGGAAGTTTGGAAAAAGGGACTATATATGGCTGGTGAGCCCACAATGCCAGCTCATTTGTAACCGTCACTATAGTAATTTGATGAGCATATTTGGAGGATATTTGGAGATTATGGGAGCTCGAGCTGACCGATTTGGGAATTGCGAGAGTCAGGTTAGTGGTCCCATCCAACCTTCATAGCATGAATTTCCTAGTTTTAAGTTAGGGGTTGTACAAATGGTTGTACAAGGGTAGGTTTAGTGGTGGGCCCACGAATGCGTGGGAGAAGGAAGAATACCTGTGCTCAAATGCACGGGTATAATTCCATCTCCCGCGCATAATGTGCGGTTGTGTTTGACACAACTGCACATATGGATGCGGAGGAGGGAAAAACAGGCGCACATTGGATGCACCCCTGTTAAGATGACAGTCGCACACTGTGCGCATTTGTTTCTTAGACAATTGCGCATCAGTGCGTAGATGTGTAGAGGACAGGTGTGCACATGTGCACACCTGTCGAGGTGACAGTTGCGCATTGATGCATAGCGATTTTGTAGACATTTGCACATCAATGTACAGTTGTGCAACGAGCATGCACACACCTGTGTGGGTGAAAGATGTGCACTCGAGGTGAAGCTAAGGGTGCTTGAAATTTTGATTTTTTTTATGTTTTTGATGAATGATGAGGGTTGTCAAAGTGTTTGTGTGTGAATGTAGGTGATCAACATTGTGATGGGAGGACACTATGCCAGACGACTGGAGGGGGCGATACTAGGACCACCTCCGAGAGGTGGTGAGAGAGAAACCAGGCGTTCAAAGGAACTTGGAAGCTTGCAGGTTTCTCAAGTTCTTCAAGTGCCCTTTGATATGGTCACAGGATTTCCTGCTTCAATATATGATATCCATGTGGATCACTGATCTAAAATGCTTCATTGTTAGGGGAAAACAACTAACACTCTTAGTTGTGGAGGATGTATACTTTCTGACGGGGCTCTCCTTCTAGGGGATGGACCTGCTTCCTGACCCCCAGCTGCCAGGGGATGTGAGATTGGTGGACATGGAACGACGCTATTGTTCAGGACCGAACTCGATGTCGGGTTTTGTTATCTGTATCGAGGTGATTGATGAGCTCTTTCCTAAGTGAATCGCTACCATGGTAGTGAGGATCTATGGATCATTGCCGACTCAACGGATCATGGGAGGTCAACTGAGGATTGTAGGGAGGGTCCTGGATGGGGACTTTTTTTCCTCGGGGATGATGTTGCACTACAGAATGATGGGGAAGATTCACCATTGTCGGACCACCGAATCTGGTGATTTTGTGTTTGGTTCCATCCTAGTGGCATGGTTTTTGGAGAGGGTGCCTCTTTTGTGCCTGAGGATTTTGTTGGCGCCTTTAGGGTCGCGAGAGTCATGATTGATGTAGTGGGCTCAGGTGTTGGCGCATCAAAGGGGGGAGGAAAGGGTGGCCACTACTTTACGGCCAGGGTGGCATGTGTGTGCCGTCACATGCCATAGGTGATACTCAGGTATCCATATAGTGGTATGTACTACCAACATGACCCAGACATGGTGCTGCCTCCTGCAGAGGACTGGGACCAGAGAGGTATGTTTGTGTATTTATGTTTTATGATTTTGATAGTGTAGCATATGATTATGTATATATGGATGTTGACTCTACCTTTGGCTTTTGTGTTTGTAGATGTGGGGCCCCGAGTTCGTAAGGATGATATGGTCGAGGAAGTGGCTCGCCAGGGGCCAGTACGACTGTCGCGAGCATAGGAACGGGTAGGACAACGACGCAGGCGAGTTGATGTTGGTGTTGGGGAAACACATGAACCGAGGGAAACAAAGAGGCGTCGATTCGATGACTCTAGTGTTGGACCACCATGTGAGCCACGAGAAAAGGATCGAGGGGCTATGGAGGACCTTTGTCGATGATTCGAGGAGGTTCTATAGGGTGTGTCAAAGGGCATGTGGGACTAAATCCAAGATGAGAGGGTCCTGGAGTAGTGTGTGGGTGTACTAACAGAGTGGAGGACCTTGATCCATCGAGCAACTATAGGGGGGGCAACGATGCCTGGTCGATTTCCCCTTGGACCTGGAGGACCCCGAGCTAGCGGGGCGTCTCCAGCTGACAGAGGACCTGGGGGGAGCTCTTAGGTCACCATGAGTGATGATTTTTGTATTTGTATAGGCTTGCGAGCCCATTTTGTACATGGTAGTTGATACCCATTTTGTATAGGGTAGGGGGTACCCATTTTGTACCTATATAAGTGAGGGGGCTCACTAGCCTACAAGCGATGTATATTTTTTATTTTGTAAACATTTATGACTGTTTGGAGGAGATATATATATATATATATATATATATATATATATATATGGATACATATCATTGGATCTTGTTATGTCTATATGTGTTTATGTTGTTTATGGTTGATGATGTCTAATATATATGTTGTGACCGATGTATAAAGCTTATGTATATATGATGATGCCTTGATGTGATAAACGCCAATCTAACACTAGGTTATCCATGTTATCTACTATTTGATTAAATTATCGTGGAATATGTGTAAATGGAATTGAATAAAAGTTTCAATATAAGAGTCTAACTTGCAGGTATTTGTGAAAGAGGCAAGTATCGTAGACATGGTATACATTGTTGAGCTGAAGGACAACCAGCTGGGAATATAATAAAACACTGAGGTGACGAATGAGGTGGTGATTAGACTTGGCAAGGATACCAATGATGGAAACATATTATTCTTGGTTGTTGTTGGTTGAGCCCAAACATATGCCGCTGGAGTGGAGCAGTTCATGTGACGGGGTATAGAGGGCCCAAGCAGCCGAAGCAAGATTCTGTCTATAGCGGCTAGCACCGTCAGTGTAACTGATGTGGTAGGCCAATGGAGGATGCATTTGTCAATAACAAAGATGGTAGATCATACATGAGGAGTGGAGGAGAAAAAGAAGACTAAAAACGCTACAAATGTGTATAAAGAAAAAACCTAAGGTAGAATGGCTATGCTCAAGCGTAAAATTTTTTTAAGTACAACCCGTTGATGGGTTCTTTGAGAAGATAGCCTTTTGGAGAGGCCAAGATGTATGTGCCTTTAGTGAGCTAGTGCTGGATAATGTAGGGTCAATGCCATAACGATTCGAATTTCCCACGACCGAGAGTATAGTGGGCGATATCGTATGCTAGGATGAGATCTCCTTCATGAAATGAACGAAGGTTGACATGGTGGTCAAAGGTGGCTTTGGACCATTTTTTAGTTGCCTCATTGTTCTTTAATGAAGACGGACGATCTTCATCCAATGACTCTAAGGTCAGCAAGCACTACTCCATTGGAGCAATGCTGGGTAATATCTCGATGGCAGTGCGTAATGTGGGAATTTCACACTCGATGGGGAGGGTGGCTTGATCCCATGGATGAGGTGGAACAGTGTAAAATTGGTGGCAGTTTTGACTGTCAGGCGATAAGCCCATAATGCTAAAAATAACATATGATACCAGTTGGTCTTATGTTTGTTGACGGTACGTTGTAGCATGGTTTTGAGAACATTATTGACATCCTTGACTTGTCTGTTAGACTGAGGGTAGTATTGGGAGGCAAACTCATGCGAGAAGCCTAACTTTGAGGAGAGTTCTATGAATATCTCATTCTCAAAGTGTTTATCGTGATCGGATACTAACTGTAGTGGGACTCTGAAGTGCGTAATGATGTGGTTGAAGAAAATATGTGTTGTTGTGTTGGTGATATTGTTGAAAGTAGGCATGGCTTCGGCCCATTTGGTAAAGTAATCGACTTCCATGAAAATGTACTTGTGTCCATTACTAGATGGAGGATTGCAAGTCATGAAGTCTATGCCCCATTTGCAGAAAGGGTCAGTGATGATGACTAGATGTAGAAGAATAGGTTGCGCTCATGCTTTGTTTTCATAGAGATGGAATTTGTCACATCGCTTGACAACGTGGATGCAGTCATGAAACAACATGGGCCAGAAGTATCCTTCTTGAATGATTTTCTAGGTGGTGGACATCCCTGAGAGGTGGTCCCCGCAAGTGTCGCTATGGAAATTGTTCAAGACTTTTTCGGATTCATCGATGTTCAGACATCAGTGAACGATGGTGTCAACCCCGCGTTGGTACAAGACTTCATCGATGAGAAGGTATCGACGGGCTTGACGAAAAATGTGTCGATGATCATCTCGAGAGAGATGAGACCCAAACTTCTCTGTCAGAAGGTAGACGAGAAGGTTGCCATACTAGGGGTCATTAGAGGGGATGAAGAGGAGGTGTTCATCGGGAAAATACATATTGACGGGTGAAGCTTTAGCATCTAAGGGAAACACCGTAAAGAGTTCGGAGAGAACGAGTGCTTTCTTGATTTTGGGAGTTGAGAACTCTAGGTCATACTCCTGAAGGATGATGATCCATCAGGAAAATTTTCCATTAATCGATCATCTACTAGGTAAGTACTGCACAGGATTAGAATCTGCTATGACTTTGGTAGTGCGAAGAAGGATATAGTGACGTAGTTTCTGAACTATGATGACAACTCTGAGGGATAGTTTCTCATCATGATTGTATTTCAGTGGTGTTCCTGAAAAAAAAATTCTGATGTAGTAAATGACATGTTCCCGCCCATCATCCCCTAGTTGGATGAGGACTCCTGCTACTGAGATGACCGAGGCTAACAAGTAGAGGATGTAATCACGATCAAAGTCTGGGGGACTAATCAAAGGGGCATTGGATAGGGCCACTTTTAAATCATCAAAAGTGGTTTGAGCATGTTCATCCCATCGAAATGGGATATCATGACATAGTAGGTGGAGGAAACCATGTGCGTGGGTGGCATAATCCAGGACAAAGCGATGTAAAAAGTTAGCTTTTCTTTGTAGGATATGAAGTTGGCGTAAATTTCTCGATGGTGGAATTTTTGTGATAGCTTGGACCTTGAGGGGGTCCACTGTGATGAAAAATAGACACTTGAGGAGGTTCAAGAAGATATTGTATTGGCAACATCATTGAAAAATGATGCGTAAGTCATCTAAATGATGACTTCATTTCTTGGATCGAGCAGCGAGGTCATCCAAATAAGCAAGGATGTTGCAAGAAAGATCATGGAAAACATAAGTCATGGCCCGTTGAAATGTAGCATCTGCATTTTTKAGTCCAAACGACATGACACAATAAGAAAAAGTACCCCATGGGGTGGTAAAAGTGGTTTTATACTGATTTGATGGATGGATTTGGATTTGATTGTATCCAGAGAACCCATCCATGAAGGACAATGCCTTGTGGCCGACACAATAATTGATAATTTGGTCAATAAAATGGGTTGGAAATTTGTCTTTGGGACAAGCATGGTTGATATTGCGAAAGTCGGTGTAGACACAAATAGTGCCATGTTTTTTGTCAATGGGGACTAGGTTGGAAACCCATGAGGTATATGGAATGGGGTAAATGAACCCAACAACATGTAACTTGTTGATTTTGGCTTTGATAACTAACTATTTGGATGGGTGAAGAGGGAGTTGCTTTTGACGGACTAGGGTGACATTTGGCCATGTGTCGATGCGATGTTCGACTATAGAAGGATCAAGGCCCGACATCTCCGTATATGACCAGGAAAAATTATCTCGGTATTCCTGAAAGAGAGATTTGTAAGATATGATTTCCTCAGGGGAGCATGCAATGCCAATGGTGATTTCTTCTATGATTCCCGATTTGATGGAATTGTTGATTTTGACGGTGGGGGAGATATTGGCCATGTTGCCTTCTTCAAAAGTATCAGGGGCAAGGATAGGGTTGTTTAACCAGTATATATGCCCTGAAGGAATAAAATCTTTGGTTTTGATTTCACATACAGAGGCTTTTCTAGGAGGGTCAAAGGCTTCCTGTGATACAAAATCACTCAGTGATGGAGTGCATTCCATGGGAAATCGGGTGTAGTGAGTTCCTCCAGGATATCTTCATCGCAGTGGAAAATACGAGAATACAAGGGATCCTAGGAGGTGATGTGAGTGACTCTCACAGTGTGAGTGTCCTCAAGTGGAAAAGATGTAGATGTGATATCACAAACAGGGTGTGATGGCTTGATTGACATAAACCAAATGTCCAGATACTGTGGGTGAAAGACTGTGGTAGGGGGTATGATTTCCTGTGGGAAATGAATCGGATAATTGGGAGGATTTTGGGGGATATCCTTCGGTATTCTACTTATGAACCATGGAGGGGTGGGAAGTGACTCAGGTTCAGGGTAGATGATGTTGACAATATCCAGACAGGGCAAGACCAGTGGTGAGGGGGTCATATGTGGTTGAATAGGGGTTGAACAATGACCTCGGTATGCCACAATGAAAGGACACTAGCATGTGAAGTGAGAAAGTGAGTCACAAAGAGCACAAGAGCATCTCATCCATTCAGGGACTAAGGAAGAGACATAATGTATGTCTATGACTTGAGTACTAGAAAGTGGTGGCGAAGAGGAATCTTGCTGAAAGGTTTGGCGTACCACAGCTAGCGTCTGACGAAACTAAGGTAGAGTTGGGAAATGATGAGTGTAGTGGCCATATTCTAAACAGATGGCACAAGTGAATTTGGTTCACATCCCTTTAATGCCTATAGGGGAGGATGTTGTAGTAGTACTAGATGTGCTTGGTGAAGCGGTGAGCGATGTGATTTCTTGAGGGAGTTGAATCAGATTGTGTAACTTGGGAAGAGAAGGACATCTATTAGTGGGGTGTCTCTCTCTTTCGCATAGTGCACAAGGAGGTTGAAATCGGGGAGGAAGTGGAGCTATGGGCTCTTTGTTCTTCCATCTTCCCCCAGCTGTGGCAGTGGTGCTGGAAATTGGGGGTGAGTTTGGTGCTGCCAGAGCCTGCACTAGAATGTGCATCGGGATTCCCTCTGACTGAGGAGGGAGAGATGGTCAAGGAACCATGGTGGGTGGGTGTAGATACCATACAAGGATGGAAATCACCATGGTGGGAAGGGTAAGTGTCACAGCTACATGAAATGCTTGAACTCTAAGAGGGGAATAAAAAAAGGGAATTTGAGTAATGGCTTGAGGGATTGTCTCCCAAACCGATATTTTCCCCTGGGGGAGGGGAAAATCAAGGATAAGTGGTGTAGTAGGGTTCTTAAGGAATTCTTGAGGTAATATTTTTTCAATTGGTGGAATGTTGAGGTGTGGAGAGGCATGAGTGGGAGGAATGGTGTCTCCAGTGTCAGTTCCATTGGAATATACGACACACACTTGTGTTGAAGAGTGTATGAGAGGTGGTGCTCCATGGTATGCCCCCAATGAGGATAGGTCCTTTAAAATTTCAAGGCCCATGTCAATGAGTGAATAAGCATCTAAAGGTAGTGTGGACAAGTTGAAAGATGTTATCGATGTTGGCGGAATGGTTAGGCTAATAATGTGTGATTTGGTTGATTGTGACGATTTTCCCATTGTGGGGGAACATCATCATTCAAAACACAAAAGAGGCCACTACCTTCATAGCATACATGTATCTACATCAAAAAAAGATATTGTAATCGAGAGGGGCTTCAATAACCTCAATGTCAATGAGGATGGTTTTTCCCCCGAGTTCGACGGGGACATTTTGGAAGAGCCCTTCAGGGGAGGATGGTTGACCATCATAGGCTCTGAGGGTGAAGGTGGATGGTACTAGGTCATGGGAGCCACGTTTCTTCCATACAGTTTTGAACATAATGCATGTGGATGCACCTTCATCGATGATACACTGATGAATCATGATGTTTCGAATTTTGACTGGTATCTGGAAAGCTACCAGAGCAGGGAGACATGGTTCTCTACTATCTAGATCAAATGTGACGATTCTAGTATCAGCTAGGTCGACTTCCCCCAAGGCAAAAAGTAAGGATTTCCATTGAGTTGGACAGATTTGGAGGAATTTTGATACATACATGGCCGCAGGAGATTCTGCCAAGTCATCGACCAAACTATAACTGTGTGCTACCCTAGCTTGAGGGTTATTGATATTCTGTCGTAATGGGATGCGAGGGATACAAATGGTTGTTTCAGTATAAGGGCGTGGAATCACCAAGGGTTGTCTAGCTGTAGCTGGAGTTTCTTCTGAGGTGGTTGGAGTAGATTCAAAGGGCACGTTGTATTGATGACCACGCATTTGCAAAAGAATTTTTTCTTCTCTACTTAGGAGGATATTGTGATCTGTCGGGTTTCTCGGGTGGATGGGCCTTGGGTTTTGATACTTCCCTATTTGTGGTGGGGTAGGATGTACCTCCTATTGGGTATTCATCACACCTTGGTGTGAAATAGGGTTTTTCAATACAGTCGGGGCTGGTTGTTGGGGGGGGGCTACTAAGGGGCAGGTGACGCTGGAGGACGTGGCACGTTCATGGATTCTTTCATCCATTTTAAGTTAGAAATTTGGGGGCAATGGTGATTATGTTGTCCATACTCACCGCAAAGAGCACAAGAGAAGTTCGTCCTGAGGTTGTTATTGTTTTTCCTCCCTTGGCATTTTTTGTTATTGTCCCCTTGGGGGTTCTGATTAACTTGATTGTGGTTTTCCCCAACAGGTTGGTTTTGTTGGGGGTTATTTCCACCTGGTCTCAGGTTATTATTGTTTTGGTTTTTTCCTTTATTCTTGGCATTATTCAACTGATGGGCCGAATTTTCCATATTCAACTGCTCAAAAGTATGAAGTTGTTGAATGGGAGAGGGTTGAACGAAGTTAATGATGACATGTGGTTGTCCATATGGAGGAGAACTCGACTGTGGAGGACGAGGGAATGAAAAATATAGATTGTTTTGTGGCAACGATCCATAGGGAACATATGAAGGTGAAGCACTTTCACTAATTTCCAGGTTATATGCTGAAGTAGAAGAGGAAGTTGAACTTGGCTGAGAGGTTGGTCGCATCATGGGTGTCGGGAAGGGTCCACTCATGGGTGGAGGGAGAGAAATAGGATATGGAGGTTGGAAATTGGACGAAGGGTAATACGATGGCCTTCCATATGTTTGTGGATATTGAGATGCACCATACATAGGTGGTGGTTGGCAGTAAGGGTTGTGGTGTGTCATGGTACCAATCAACCCATCCATAGTGTGAGACATTCCAGGTTTTTCCTAGCCGAATGGTACGGGTTTGGGTGCATAGGGTAATACTGTGTATAAGTAACCCGACTGAGCATAAATGAGGTTGAACTATTGGTCCTTGTTGATTTCTTCTTCTTCGGATTGGGGGGAGGTGGATGCCACATCTTCGGCAAGTATAGAGATGAGTGATTTTAGAAACCAATCAAGTCATTGTTCTTTGGTGGTTTCTTCTTTACATAAACTATGTCGCTGACACCATTCATGGATGTGGTCAGAAATATGCATAGTTGAGGTTTGTTTTCACTCTAAGAGCAGTTCTAAACCAATGTCATGACAAAGTGGGAGTTGAAAAAAGGCCAAAAAGGATTTGGCCAAGGATTCAAAAGTCACATGGGACCCTGATTTTTCATCTACATACCATTTGACTGATGGACCATCGAGTGTTCTTTGAAATAACCTTAATAGGATGGAGTCATCCATGATGTTTTTTTAAGATCACCATAAGTGGAAGGTCATAACATGGTTGGTGAGATCCTCCCTTAGTTTTCCTTCAAATTTTAAAATATCTGAAGGTAGCTTGGTAGGCATATTGGGCCATGTGGGGTCATGTAAAATGGGATCATTTGTGAGTTTAGTCAAATTAGGAATGTTGAGAGATGCCAAGTATGGAATAGGGAGATTTGGTAGAGGATTAGCTCCATCGATGGTGTGAGAAGGTAGTGGACCTGACCCTT
>JASDQU010013712.1:109054-121538 GCA_032191745.1 Picea mariana
CATGAGGTTGAGAACAAAACCATGGTTATATATGAACATAGGGATGCTCTTCGCCTGATCAATCACCTCCTTGATGAAGGGAATTTTACCCACATCCTCAAGCATCAAATCAATGCAGTGTGCAGTGCATGGAGTCCAAAACATTGTGCTATGCCTCTCCATAATCATCCTACCATAAACCACATAATTAGATACATTATCTGTCACGATTTTCACCACATGGTGTGCACCAATCTCCTCGATGAACACATGCAAAAACTCACATAATAATGCTGCATCTTTCACATGTGCAGATACATCAACTGATTTTATGAACATGGACCCTTTAGGATAATGTACCAAGAAATTGAGAAGGGTCCTACCCTTCCCATCTATCCATCCATCCATCAGACATCATTGTGCACCCGAAGATTTCCCATGATTCCTTGAACTCCGCCAACCTGATATTGATGTCCTTTTTCTCTGTTTGAAGAATAGGCCCCCACAACTCCTCATATAAAGGGGCTTTAAACCCCGAGCCAACAAATACAATGAAATCACACATCAACTACCAAAATGGGTTTTTTCTGGTGATGGTGAGAGGTAAGTCACTCCAGAAAAGACACCTCCCCATTAACCTACTTGCTTCTTGCCGCACCTTTTTTTAACCACTGATTTAATTGATGGTTGTGCTACAGCTCCAGTTCTTGGAACAAAGAAAGATGGGATCTGTTGACCACCTATTTTGACTAGGGGTCAACTCCATCTTCCATGAAGATATGTACCTAGTGGTACAACCATTTTGAAGACTTTTTGCTCAACAGGGAAAATTTCCTCCCCGCCAGTCTTTTCTATGTAATCGAAATTTCCGCTCCCTTGCGTGGGATAATATTGTAATATGCTAGAATGATTCAATTGTTTTCTACTTACCTAGGACTTTATCATTAGCGAAGTCTTTCATCGAGTGTTTTTTTTACTCAGGTAATTAACCTTGCTTATCTGCAATTTTAATTATCCTCGAGTTTTTCACTCACAATAATTCTCCAAAGTCGTGAAAGGCGTTCTAATGATCAAGAAAAAGGGGTAACTAAGGTATATAAGTGTTGTAAATGACCATTCTATAAATATCCTAGAGTCTTGCGGAATCTCATTAAGTTTTGATAGGATTTTTTAAATAATTAAAATTCCCGTAAACTGGGGTTTTTAATTATTTTTATGTAAAATGTAAAAAAGTGGTCCTTGGGGATATTATATAGGGGTATGAGTACTCAAATAAAATGGTTTATGAACCCCTACACCCTTGGACCAAGTCTCATCTCATCTGGACAAGTTTTTCCAGGCCATTGTCCATGAGGAGTCCAAGTTGGTAAAAAGTCAACATGTAATTGGCTAAATTAAAATAGCCAAATTTTGTAAAAGTCACTAAAGTCATGAGAGAGAGTGGGAAAAGGATTCCTAATGTATTTCCTAAGTTGGGAAAGTGATTTTCCATTTCCATTGTTTATCTTCATTTAGGTTAGGTCTCCCTAACTCAATATTTAAAATTAACTCCTAGAGCACTTAATCAACTTAACTTAGTTAAGTAGGGTCTACCCCGCTTAGCTTCCCTAAGAGTGAGCCTAGATGGAAGAAGTCTGAGTCGAGGTGACATTGGGTTTGGACTTAGACTTGTTCCTCTGAGGACACACCAAGTGGTTTGGAGACTTCTCCACGTTAGTAGGTCTGTGTAAGGATGGCAACAGGGTCCACCCAATAGGTGAATCTGCGGCTATGGTGCCCCTCCCACTAGCCTCGGTGGCATTGACAGATATTCCTGAACTTTGATATGTCTTAAAAGATGCAACTTCATCTTTCTTTGCAACTGCCTCTTCCTTCTTTCTTTCCTTTGTATTAATTGAATCATGGGAAACTCTCATAATCTCTATGCTCACATTTGAACAAGGACCAACATCATGCCCCGGGATTTTGGCCAAATGGTATTTCAACATGTATACTCCTCCTGTCATACGTGTCCTACATAATTTGCAATATAAAGAATTTTGGTTTGTTCTGTCTTCAGGTTCACCATACTCCCACAGTGGATCCAAGGCCCTAGTCATGTTTTCTTAGTGCTATGGGAATGGACCTAGGGAAAAAAAAACACAAAAAAAAAATTAAACCCCACTTGAAAAAATATTGTAGCATATTAATTTCAAAAATCAGCCATCCAAAGAAGAATGTTAGCCATGAAAAATGGCATCAACAAGTGGCTAAAAAACTTTAAAAAAAAAGCTAAATACCCCATTGAAATGTTTCAAAAAACCCCCTACATTTTGTTTGTTCTATAAATTATTGGCAAGATGATAAAAAAAAAAACTAAATCTAAGCAAACAAAGAAGAAAAAAAACATGCAAGTGTATGGAAACAATTAGAATACAAATTGGGAAGGGCATACATACATGTTCTTGGAGGTTGTCGATGCAAATTTCAAAGATCCAACTGGTTGAAGTTTGAACCTTGCTCCACCACAAAAATCTTAAAAATTTGTGGATGAATTCACTACCTTGCCTTTGCAAACCTCAAATATGCTTGATGGCCTCCACAAACCTCTTCCCTTGCTGCTCCACAAAAAATGAAAAACAAAATGACCCAAAAGAAACTAAATCAGGCTTTTTATCTCACGGCCTGAGCGCAGCTAGGTAATTTTTGCCGACTTTTTCCCGAGTTTTTTAAAAAATCATGATCTTTTATAACCTCAAAAAATCACAATTTTGTTTTTCAAAAAATCGGCTCAATGAAAAAATCGCAAGTTTGGGGATTTTTGTTGATTAATAAGCGATTTTTTCTGCTATGCTATATTTAGTGCCATGGTATGTTTTGTAAATATGACCTACAACTTCATCCCATTGTATGAGTTTTTAAAGGCAATTTTCATATCTATAAATGTACGCACCACCAATAGTTTCATGAACCATGAGATTCAATATTTTTTCAACTCCTTATTCCAACTCTAAGACTGTTATTTCTCCAAGAGTGGTTAGTACCTGGGTATCTCTGCAGTTTTTTAGATGGTAACCACTGCTTATTTCTCATGTGACATCAAACTTTCAAAGTCTTTGTGATAGGACCCTAAGTGGGGCATATATGGAGTTAAATGTATATGTAATGGGGTAATTGTATATGTAATAGGGATCAGCCTAATAAAGGGCTCACATGTGCAATGAGTGAATAGGTATATATAGATGTTATGTAGTTGTTATTGAGGGGAAGATGTGATTTGGATATATGAATGCATTAGGGTATTTGTAGGAGGTTCTCTTATCTTTAAGGAGTTATTGTGTATCTCATATCTCTTATCTATATTGGATTTGTTATCTATATTGGTGTACATGATGTGTACTTTGGTTTCTTATGATATTTTAAGTGGTTGGTGCATAACATTTGGTATTAGAACATACAATCATTGGATTTGGTTCAAAATGAGTCATCTTGGTATTTTCACTAAAAAAAAATTTGGGGAAGTTTCATACAACGAAATACTTGTAAGCTTGAGGAGACATACCGAAGTACCCATGGTAAAAATTTCAAGTTTTGGTTCTCTATACTCTTGGAAATACACGTTGTGGAAATTAGGGTTTTTGATTAGTCCCAAAACTGGTCTCAAACAAGGTTTCTTGGAAAAACAGTCATATCTAAAGCTAACAAAGTTAAAATTGAGTGCTAACACTTCCAATAGAAAGAAGACAAAGCTTAGTGTTTCCGGTCTAAATTTTAGAAGTTGATTTGAAAAATTGGGCATGTGGTAGTCTCTACAAGTTTGATCTCATGAAAGGAACAAAATCAAGAAGTTTTGGGAATGTTAGCATAATTTTTTATTGGAATATCGAAATTTGGTCAAACTTGTGGCACTGCAGAGAAGACATCAAACTACAATGGGAAAATATTTCAGAGTTATAGGGGCTGAAATTTTAGAGATACTTCAGGAGAAATGTTGGCCAGCAAGACATTTTCCAAATTAGGGTTTTAAAAGGTATGCTAACTTGAAATTAACATAAATTTGATTGGGATGTTTGATTGAGGTGATTCAAAGAGGAAACACAAGAGAATATGTTGGAAAAAGACAAAATAACAAATTGTATCATCATTGTTAAGATATTAAGGTTGTAAGTTGAGGGGCTTGGTTAGGTCCCTAGTTAGAACTAATGGAAATACCTTAGTCTATAGGAGATGAAGATGATATTATGAAAATTTCAAGAAAGAAAATTCAATCCATTATTGAAAAATTGATGGAGGTTAGAATATTAAGACAAGAAAAGGAGTCCTCAATGGAAGAATTGAAAAAGAAGGATGAAGAAATCAAAGGGTTGTGTAAGCATAATCAAGACCTTCATAATGATGTTAAGAATGTGAAAAGACGTTTACAAGAGTCTAAATCAAAGAATGAGGATGAATATATTTCTATAAAAGTTGAAGAGGATACTACCAAAAGACTTGAAAAGGAAACCTGAAAGAAGGTTAAAGAGCCCTAAATATAAATGAAGTAAATTCATAAATTCAATCTAGAATTGAAGAAGGAAGAAATAAATTGATGGAAAATATCACTATTTAGCTTCAGAAACAAAAGGAAGACAAGATTCAAGGTCAGTAGAAAATACTTAAAAAAGTGGAGCTTCATTGCAAGGATGTACATGTCAAATATGATGGCATTATCTCAAAGGCTAGAGTAATCAATGACCAAGTAGAGAGGATAGAGGATGCCATTCTCTCTGAAAATAAGATGGATGACATCGATGTGCAGAATGAAGGGAAACCATCAAAGGAGAAACCATATCGACACCCTCATTACCAAGAAAGTTTTCAATAAAAAAAAGAAGATTGACAACAACATTACCAAGGAAGAAGATGGAATAATAAATAATATGTATCGAATAGGGCATTACAAAACCATTATTCGAAAAGATATTATCAAAGACCGACAACTACAACAAATTGGAGAAGCCACAACATCTCATGGAATCAAAGGAAATAAGATTTTTGGAGGGTACCATGTTATGGCCCCAAGGGGTGCATATATGGAGTTTAATGTATATGTAATGGGGTAATTGGATCATCATCAATGGAAACAAGAAGAATGTATATAAGGAAGTCCTTTTACTTGGTTTCATCACATATAAAGCCCTTAATTGCAAAGCTTTCAGGATAAAGTTTTTTGAAGGAGGGTACTACGATATGACCACAAGGGGTGCATATATGGAGTTAAATATATATGTAATGGGGTAATTGTTTATTGAATAGGGGTTGACCTAATAAAGAGTCCACATGCAATGAGTGAATAGATATATACATACGTTATGTAGTCATTAATGAGGTGAATATGTGATTTGGATATATGAATGTATTAGAGTATCTGGAGAAGGTTCTCCTATCTATAAGGAGTTATTGTGTAAATCATATCTCTTATCTATCTTGGAGTTGTGCTCCATACTCACATTTGGTGTACATGGTGTGTACTTTGGTTTCTTATGACATAAAAAGATTAAATAAAAAAAAAAAACATTAGAGGAAATTTTCAAAAAATGAAATAGAACTAAATGGTTAATCTCATAAGTAAAAATTATTTGAGTCTTTTAAGCTTCTAGTAGTGGTCAAGTATTCAATTGTTGTAAATTTAATCAAACCCCTATGTCCATGTTCAAATATGCATAGATTAGGTTTGTGTGACATTAAATCAACTCTTTACTAACTATGCATGACTATATATAATATATATTTATTGCCATGGTATGTTTTGTAAATTTGACCTACAACTTCATCTCACTGTATATGATATATTTTTAGTTCCATGGTTTGTTTTGTAAATTTGACCTACAACTTCATCCCATCGTATGAATTTGTTAAGGCAATTATCATATCTATAAATGTATGAACCACCACTGATTTCAATGACCATGAGATTCAATCTTTTTTAATTCGTTATTCCAACTCTAGCTCTACTATTTCTCCCAAGAGTGGTTAGTACTTGGGTGGCTATGCATTTTTTTAGATGGTAACCACTGCTTATTTCTCATGTGAATGAATTGGGATTTTTCAACTAACACGTGTTAATTTTTTTTAATATCAACGACCTAAGCAATCATATCGTATCTAATAACTATTGTTGAAATAAATAACTCTTGCGTGTAGCGGAAAATAATGAGAAAAACAATCACACAACACACAAAATTTCTACTCTTCAAGATCAATTCTTCATCAATAACATCATAACTTACAAGAGCTCCCCTCACAGGGATAATGGCTCTAAGAAAAAACTAAAACCACAAACCAAGTATGAAACCTGAACCAGAGTGCCTCAATCATTATGCTACTGAAAATCTGAGGCTGCTGAAACCCCCGCGAATGAAACTCAATGCCGCTGAAACTCAACATTGCTGAAACTATGATGTCGCGTTGCTGAAACTCTGATTGTTGAAACTCATGCTGCTGAAACTTTGAGGTTGTCCATACAGATCTGTATGGAGATGCTACTGCAATAAATGCAGCCTCCTCATATAGCGTGCAACTTACTGCAATGGATGTAGCCTGCACCCACACATGTGATTCAGCTGTACAAATTGGCTGCTGGAGTGTGTGCACTTTGGCTTGGGATGGGTGCAACCTATTTTCTCTTCTCGCTAAGTTGAAAAATTGACTCTGATTTTTCTTCTCTTCTCTCATGTGACTTGTGAAATGAAGAATGAAATGTGTCTTTTCCTTTACCCATCCTGTCTTTTGTCCTGGGTGACTTACCTAATCTCAATGATCAAGATTATATCGTGAGATCAATGGTTCTCATTTAATTAAATCATTAAGTGAATTTTTGCTTAAGTCACTTTACAAAAAGACATACACTTTATTAATTAATTAATAAAGCGAATCAATAGGAAAACATACAGATACATTTAATGATGATTTTCACAAGTAGACACACGATTTAATAAGCTACAAAAACTAACACTCCCTCTTAGCGAGGAAGGTATTCTCCACAACTCCAAGCTTGTCCTGAAATGGAACAAATTTTTCCTTTGCCAAGGGCTTGGTGAAAATGTTTACCAACTGCTCATTTGTAGGAATATATTGAAGTTGAACTGCTCCCTTCTGCACTCTATCCCTAATGAAATGGTATCTGATCTCAATATGCTTAGACCCATCATGAAACATTGGATTCTCCGAGAGTTTGATGCAACTTTGGTTATCACAATGGATCATTGTCCACTCAAGCTCCTAACCAAACAATCCTATGAGTAGCTTGCAAAACCATATGGCTTCACAATTAGCTAAACTTGCTTCCATGTACTCTGTCTATGCTGAACTCAATGCTACTAAAGTCTACATCCCACTGAAACAGGAAATAAATGTTGATCCCAAACTGAAGTTTCACCCTAAAGTTCTCTTCTGATCTATATCACTGCTCGCCCAATCTAAATCAGAGTACCCCTGCAATTTGACTCCATCTCCACCAAGGTACTGCAAACCATATCCCACTGTGCCCTACAAATATCTAAGCATGTGCTTTGCTGCCACCAGATGAACCTCCCTTGGCTCCACCATGAACTAGCTCAGGGTGTTGACATCAAAGGAAATGTTTGGTTGAGTAATGACCAGACACATCAATGAACCAATCAACTGCCTATATAGTCTAGGAATTGCCAACTCTGAAACTAAAGAATCACTCTTCTTTAGGTTGGTCACCATAGGAGTGGTCATTAGTCTACTATCCTGCATCCTTAATCTCTTCAAGATCTCTAACACATACTTCCCCTATCTGAGGAAGATCTCCCCTGATCACTACCAAACCTCAAGTCCCAAAAAACAGTGCATCGACCCGATGTCCTTCATCTCAAATTATGATATAGATCTGACTTGCAACTTGCAATCAGAATCTCAACACCTATCATAATGAGATCGTCCACATACAACACTAAGATGAGGATCTCATATCCAACTAGTAATAAGTATAGGTTGGGCTCTACCTCACTCTTGATGAAGCCCATGTCCTGCAGATATGTGTCGATCTTGGAGTACAAGGCCCTGGGTGCCTGTTTGAGTCCATACAAGGATTTCTTAAGCCTACAAACATATGTTTCCCTGTCATGGACTTCAAATCCCTGTGGTTTCTCAATGTATACCTCTTCCTCAATTATGTTGTTGAGGAAGGCAGTCTTCACATCCTTCTGATGAATGCTCCAACCCATTTTAGAAGCTATAGAGATAACTGCTTGTATAGAGGAGTATATGGCTATAGGGGAAAAAGTCTCCTCGTAGTCTACTCCCTCTCTCTGAGAAAAACCACGAGCCACAAATCTGGCCTTGTACTGTTGAATTTTATGTTTATTTAGAGTTCATTAACTTTATTTAACATTTCACATTAGCAGTAGCATAGATGAATCATAAACCATATACAATAGCTGTAGTAAATAACCAAGATCACAAGAAGTAAACCATGCACAAGATACACAAGAATTTATCCTGGGAAACCCTTCTACACAAGGAAAGAAAACCAAACAACCTTTCACTAGAATAATTGTTCAAGAGAAGATCCAAGACCAAAGAAGAATGATGCTAGTCTCCAAGGATAGAGCACTAGTCCAAGGGAGCAAAATAACGAAGAGAGAATGATCTAAAGTGATGATCTCCAAATGGGAGATGGCTCTCTATATATACAAGTCCATCATGTGAACTATCACATCCAAGTGGTGCCACTCAACAGGGCCGACTTGGTCTTCTAGGTCTTCTACGCAAGGCTTGGGCCTTCTTCCTTCTTTGATGTGATAGTTAAAGGTATCCTCCATCTCGTCACACATGGCTACACCGAATGTGGATCTTCTCATCTCATGTAGGGGCCACAACACACTAGAACAAACTAGGTCAACATAGCTCAGTCCATCGAGGAGTACGACCATATAGTGTCCACAAGTCAACCCAGCTCAGTCCATCAAGGAGTATGACCTGGAAAATATCCCAACCACATGGGCTACACCCTAATGGTTGCTCGACACCATCCCAATATGTCATCATAGGTCAACCCAACTCAGTCCATTGAGGAGTACGACTTGGAGAATGTCCCGACCACACGAGCTACACCCCAAGGGTCATTGGGCACCAACCCAGTCCAACTTATCAGTCCATCGATAATTGTCATACTCAACTCAGTCCATCGAGGAGTATCACTCACAAGTCAACCTAGCTCAATCCATTGAGGAGTATCTCTCATAGGTCAACCCAACTTAGTCCATCGAGGAGTACGACCCTGAGAATGTCTCACAAAGCTGTAATCATCAACACTCCCTGTTAGCGAGAGGGGAATTCTCTACCACTCCAAGTTTATCACGAAAGTACTCAAACTTCAACTTGGCAAGGGGATTGGTGGGAATAATTGCAATCTGATCATCAGTAGCAAGGTACTACACCAGTACTTCTTTCCTCTACACCATATCACGAATGTAATGAAACTTGATCTCAACATGTTTTGATCTGTCATGAGATACTTGATTCTCTGAGAGCTTCACACAACTCTGGTTATAATAATGAATCATGGTGGGATCCAACATCTGTCCAAACAATCATGCAAGGAGCTTCCAAAGCCACACTGCTTCACGTACTTCCATACATACTGGAATATACTTGGCTTCTGCGATGCTCAAAGCCACAAAAATCTATTTCCTGCTACACCAGGAAACCATGGTAGACCCAAAGTTGAAGCAACACCCTGAGGTGCTCTTCCTGTCAACTGCGCTCTCTAGCCAATCAGAATCAACATATCCCTACAGTATCATGTCAATACTGGAAGCATATCTCATGCCATATCCAACTGTGCCTCGTAAGTATGTCAATACATGCTTTGTTGCTACCTAATACCTAATGCATCTGTCTTGATTGAATCATGAACTGGCTAAGTGCACTCACTGCATAAAAAATATCTGGTATGGTGTTGACCAGATACATCAATGATCCAATTAGATGTCGGTACATCATTGGATCAATCAAGTCTGAATCGGAAGAAGACTCACTCAACTTCTTCATATTCGACACCATCGATGCGGTCATGGACTTACAGTTCAACATCCCAAATCTCCTCAGAATCTCAACTGTGTACTTCCCTTGACTCAGGAAGATCTCATCAGTTCTCTGCCACACCTCTAGCCCTAAGAAATAGTGCATCATGCCAATATCCTTCATCTCAAATTCAGAGGCCAACTCATGCTTGCACCAAGTAAAGAGGTTCTTTGCAGCGGTGAGAAATAAATCATCAATGTACAAGATCAAAATCAGGGACTCACCATCAAAAATCCTATAGGACAGGTTGGCGTCAACAACACTCTTGTTGAAACCCAAACTCATCAGGTATCCATCAATCCTCACATACCAAGCTCGAGGTGCCTGCTTGATTTCATACATGGCCTTCTTCAAATTGCACACATGGGACTCCTTCCCATGAATCATGAAACTATTTGGCTGCTCGATGTACACCTCTTCCTTAATCTCTCTCATTGAGGAAGGCCGTCTTTACATCCATTTGATGTAATCTCCAACCCATGGCTAAAGCAAGTGCAATGATTGTCTGAATGGAGGTGTACCTAGCAACATGAGCAAATGTGTCTCCATAGTCTATTCCCTCTACCCGAGAGAATCCTCTAGGCACCAATCTCGCTTTGTGCTTCTCGATGCTCTTGTCAGCTGCATGTTTGATCTTATAGATCCACTTGGAAGTCACCATAGACTTCCCCTCAGGTCTTGGAATAATATCCCACAGATCATTCTTCATCATGGACTGATACTCCTCCATCATGGCATCTCTCCATACCTCCTAACTAGATGCCTCATATTAGGAAGGCTCAGAATCAATGATGTGGCTCATTGTTGCAACATAGCTTGAGAATCTCTATGGTCTCTTACTTTCTCTGAAAGTACCATAGGGAATTGCATGTCCCTCTGCCTCCCGCAAAGTTCGACGAGCCCATGCAAACCACTTTTGGCATACTACAATATCTCTGAGAACATCGACATGATCCACTGGATCAACTGGATCAACATGCTCAACTATCTTTGTGGGCTCAATCGTCTCCCTCTGAACTGTTGAAGGGTGAGGGGGAGAAGATACCATATCTTCCTGCCTCTCACTATCAATCTCCATGTGAGATCCTCAATATCTCTTGAAGGCTACCTCCTCCTCAAAGGAAGCATCCCTTCTCATCTCAATCTGTCTCTGACTTGGGATGTAGATATGATATGCCTTTGAAGACTCATTGTACCCAATAAATGTACCCTTCCTGCCTGAAGGGTCTAACTTCATCCTTTTCTCCTTGGGTACATGAATGTAAACAAGACACCCAAATATCCTGAAGTGTCCAACCTTAGGATTCACTCCGGTGAAGACCTCCTCAGGAGTCATATCCTTCAAAATCTTATGAGGGCTCTTGTTCTGGACATACACAGCCGTCATGGATGGCTCTGCCCAAAAAAACATAGGCAACCTCTGATCATGAGTCATCCCCTTCGTTGCCTCAAAAATAGACCCGTTCTTTCTCTCTTCAACCCCATTTTCTTGGGGGTTGTAAGGAACATTGTACTCCCTCTTGATCCCTGCCTCAACATAGAAATCACTGAAACCCTTGGAGGTGTATTGTCCTCCATTATTTGATATCATTATCTTGATCTTCTTTCCTGTCAAGTTCTCAACTTGTGCTCTGTAGTTTTGAAACCTGCCAAGGACTTCTTCAGATTCCTTGGACTTCAAGAAGTAAATTCAAGTCTTTTGGGAGTAGTCATCAATGAAGATCACATAGTATAAGTATCCACTCAATGAAGCAGTTGACATAGGCCCACACATATCTAAATGCACCTTGTCTAAGATCCCCTTGGATCTGTTGTCATTGCTCCAAAAATACCCCTTGGCATTCTTTCCAAGAGAACAGCCTCTGCAAATGCCATCATGCTCTACAAGAAGCATTGGAATACCTGTCACCATTTTCCCTAGAGAGGGAAGAGCTCTATAATGTAAATGAGCGAGTCTCCTATGCCATAATTCACTCAGACTGATAGAATCATGTGCCAAGGCCTGAACTGGTCGTACTGTCAATCTATATAAACTATCTTCTCGAACACCAATCACATGGGCTGACCTCATACTAGTGTTCTTGTGCCATGCAAGAACCTTACCATCAGAGAAGGCAACCTTGTATCTTTTTTCCTCCAAGGCTGAAATAGAGACAAGGTTCCTTCTCATCCCCGGTACAAACAATACATCACTCAAATGAAGTGGGGTACTAGAATCTAACTTGAAGGAAATGGCCCCAGATCCCTTCATAGTATATCTGGCATCATCACCAAGTACAACATGCAACCGAGAGTCTTTCTCTACTAGATCAGTGAGGTGCTCTCTATATTTAGTCATATGTCTAGAAACACCACTATCAATTAACGAAATATCACAACTAGTAGGAATCATGCCTGAGAGCGTTGAATTGAATAAGAAATCCTCATTGTCATT
>JASDQU010013712.1:135134-153997 GCA_032191745.1 Picea mariana
GCAGAGGTGATCATGAATTTCCACATCTTCATGAAAGAACCAGAAGTGACGTGTGAAAAAAGCATTTAATTATTATGTCTCGAAAGGTAAATGCTGATATTACATAGAAAGCACTCGCTGGAATTCTGGTGGGGTTACGCAACAAGCCACGGCCACCGTTCTCAAGAACTATTCTCTCTTCAACCCTGCCATGTTTCAGTATTGTATCCGTCTTTAGTTGTAGATGTATGCCTACTGCTTGTCGAAGACTTCCGCACTGCATATGACGAGCATAATTCTCAAGGAATAAATGCAGAGGAATAAGAATACACACCAGACCTTTTCCCTTTGATAATCATGTATAAGCCTAAACCATGAACTGCAATCACAAGGACCGAATGATCCTATGCACCATCTTCTCTAGATTCTAGTTAAATATATAATCTTTACAAAGAGAGTGTCTGATGAAACGCAGTACTTCTTTAGGATTCGGCACAAGTGATCATACTTTGCTCGTTTGTCTGGCTTGTCTCACCATCAGATTCCGTCCATGAAACTCCTACATCATCACAGAACAAGAAGTTTAGTTCAATAAAAAAGGTTGAGGCGATTAGCATCACATACTGGAATTGAAGGCTACAAATTGTTAGAAAAAGCAGATTGTCCCTCTGCATAATAGCATCCTAACTACGTTAGGTAGCTGAAAGAGTGCATGTTAAAAATTTCTTAGGAGCATAGATAGAAGATAATGATGGATTCTGGAATGAAAAGAACAACGGTAAGTTCTATTGCCCATTACAGGAAGCAGCAAAGGTTGTGATTGAACTATTGAAACCATAATTCCTTTATCTTTAGCACAATTGATACCTCTCAGACGTAACACCTAAACTGAAGGAAGACCACCCTTTGGATCATTTTGGGGCATCTTTCTCGAAGCACTTCCAATTAAAAAAAAAGAGTTTGATAGATTACCTTCCCGTGCAATGAGGCAATGGCATCCTCCATTTCTGATTGCGAGGATAAACAAACAAAGCCAAAGGCCCGAGGCACTCCGCCTTTACCACTATAAATGACTTTCGCAGCTGACACGTTCCCATGTTGACTGAACAAACTTTTGAGGATTTCCTTCTTCACTGACCAAGCGAGGTTACCCACAAACAATTGATATGGAGTCTCAATATAGGAGTCGTCGGTTTCCTTTTTCTTGGATAACACTTTTGCTGGAAAGTTTACAATCATATCACGTCCACCCAAGTCCTTTATTTTCAAAATACAACAAGCACCTGGAATTCAATCTATAAGATGCATTTGCACTGGGAACTATGCAAACATATATGATGAAGAAAAAAAAAAACTGCCACTTACAGAGCCTTGTAGCTTTTCAATGGCTGACTTAGCTTCTTTAACCGTGCTCATTGTGACAAAAGCAAATCCTCTGCTTATCCCAGTTTCCTCATTACGAACAACCTGTGGCCAATACGTTTGTTAGAAAACAGAGACAAAAATCACTTCCTCGGTGCCCCGCCTATCAACCCATTAACAAAAAAAACTGTAATTATAACTCTCCTCAAGATATTCTATCCTACTGAAACCTAGATGATCAACCACCGAAATTCAATGAGATGTTCAGAACCGGGTATCTTTCATCAAAATTCATTTTTCAATTTTAAGTATAGGAAGAGGTACTATACACCCTTCAAAAAGGTGAACAAAACAAGCCTAAACCCATATATATTTTTATGTATATGTGTCCATACTGTTATGAAAATGAGAAGTACCTCTACAGACTCCACGGTTCCGAATTCTTGAAAGAGCTGAGTAAGCTGTGCAATGTCACAGCTCCGAGGGAGATTGCCCACATAGAGTTTAGTTCTTCTAGGTGGTAACTCTTCTTCATTTTTTGGCTGTCGCTCTTTATTTGTTTCCTCTTCTTCTGGTACTGATTGCTCTGTAATTTGCGTTTCTTCTTGAGCTAATGCTGTGATTCTGAACACCTTTCTGCGGGCGAGAACATGGGAGAGTTGGAGAGAGCAACGGGGTCGCATTGATATTTTTACAGAGGACATCCTCAGAAGAGGAAGAACATTGCTTTTGTGATTAAGATTGAGATGGGTGTTTGCTGGTATACAATAACAAGACGAAGCTGCCGAAGCTGCCATCTTCTCAGCAGCAGTGCGACTATGGAGACAGTTTTTCTACAAATAGAAGGGGATAAGGCAATTTATGTGCGATGGCAATGAACTTAATGCGCATTTTCATTGAAATGTAAATGTTTTAGATCAATAAATATAATGGAAAATCCCAGACCAAATGTTTGGGGGCACTGTAATAAGAAGACATAAAGACATAAATAGAGATATAGATAGATTTTTGTTGGAGGAAAATCCCAGTCCAAACGTTGTAGGGGCATTGAAATAAAATATGTAAATAAAAATATAGATATATTTGTGTTTTAGAAATGATTTTAAGTATTACAAAAATATATTAAGAGTAGTTAATATATTTTAGAAAAATAGTTTAAAATGATGTGATATTTATATTTTTGTTGTAAAAGTAAATTTGAGAGTTGTAAATACCTTGAATGGGGGTGAGAAGGATGTGTATTCACCAAAAACTTGGTTGCTAGCTTTGGAAGTGATGTTTATCAAGTGTTAGGATGATGAAGAGATGGGGAGAGGGTGGGGGTTTACAAAGGTTATAATGGCTCATCTTTTAGGTCATCTTTTAGGTGTTAAACTAGAGGAGGATAACCTTTGACAATGGGCTCACTTAAGTACTTGTAGTATCATGTTCTTCATTGGTATGTTAATGCATGCAACAATGAAGTTCTTGGTGACATTTTTGTGGGTCTATGACTCAAGTCTTAGCATTTACAAGGATCCTTACCTCAAATGTGAGGCAGATTTTGATATTTGGTTTCAAAGTGTTCCTATGAGGAATTCATTGGGAGGTATCATTGCTCATTTGTATTAGGGTTTTACAAATCAGAAAGAGTTTCGTTGAGTTTTGAATTGGGTTGCAACCCTTCTCTGTGTGGATTTTTTGGATAAATATTGTGTAGGAAATTTTGAAACATCCAACGTTTCGAGTGGACACTCCACCCATCATCAGGGACAAATGAATGTTAGAAAAAAGTGCTAAGGAATAGTATTTAAAGAAAATATTACAAGAGGACACTCGAGGAGAAAATAGGAATACGGGGAGGATAATTAATAAAATAATGAAAAAGTACTTATGACTAAAAACAATATTAAAAATAAGGTATTAAAACAAGATATTAAAAATATGATGTTGAAAAGAGATATTAAAGAAATTAATAATATTCTAAAATAAGAAGGAAATGTTGAAGTCCATTGGATGTAGCTTGGGTGGTTGGGAGGAATGATTGTTACCCTCCCCACCCAGGTTCAATTCTTTGTGAGTGACATGTTGTGCCCTTAAAGGGGTTTATAAGATGCTCTTGTTGTTGAGCCCTCAATATTCCGAAAATACTTGGCCTCCCTATGTTCTCTCACGGATTTCGAGGGAGTTTTATGTGGACGTAGAGAAGATCATATGAAAAGGTTAGGAAAGAGCAAAATTAGTCAATTAAAATATAAATTAAAAAGGCTTACTAAGGGGATAAATGGTGGGCTTCCAAGATTAACTAAGTTTTTAGTCATCTTCACAATTAAAATTATCATGATGTTTTTCATTTTCCAACGCTTCTCGAATGATGCAAGAGGAGTAATACGAGGCTGAGGATAAAATTTTGGTTTGGTCAAAACAAATTAGGTGTTTGGATTTAAAAGAGTGTTCGACAATACCTGACTTGGCGATACAATTGCGAGTAGTGTTAGTTATATGCTCTTTAAGACGAGCTTTAAAGGATCTACGAGTTTGACCTATGTATGATTTTCCACATGAGCAAGGAATTTGGTAAACTCCTAGGCCAAGCATTGGGTCAAGTTTGTCCTTGGTAAGATTGTCAGTAAAAGACACACCGAGAGGGGGGAAGCAACAACAACAAGTGTAGAGGTCATCCAAGGAAATGTAGAGCTAAGATGGTGGCAAAGACAACAACAACAAGCTACCACAATAGAGTTTTGAAGGATATCAAAAGGGCAGTGGAGGCAATTAAAGATGGGGTTAGAGAACATAGAAGTGTGACTCCTAATGTGCAGGTTGATGAGAAAAAATTAGAATGGATTTCTGACACTAGCTTTTCAAGGAGCAGTGATACCAAACTCTTGAAAATGGTGGAAATTTACTAGCATATAAAGCTCTTCATAGCCACAACAGTGGAGATAGGAGGAGCTCAACAAAATGAAGTCCTAAAAAAATAAACCAACTAGGAGAGAAACTAGACCACATTGATGAGAAATTTAACAATCTCATCAATGAAATTTGGGGGTCTAAGGCAAGAAGTGGGGATAGGGGAGAGGTAGAACAACCTAGAAAGATGAAGGAGGAGGAACCAGGCAATGCAGGTGCAATGCAGTCTGAAGAAGTTGCTAGGACCAATCCAGAGGAGGATTTACCTCCAATCTTCATCAACATTGACTTAGAATATGATGATTAGTCATAGTTTTTCTAGATTTTTGGTGTTTCATAAATTTTTTTTGTTGTATATATAGTGATGGTTGTTATGAATATTTTTGTTCAAAGTCAAGACAACAATATCATAAGCTTATGTTATATTTATCTTGGTATGGAACCTCAAAACAACCATGATATGTTTATTTTGAATACTTTGATGCTCTATTTTTTTTGGAAAATAAACGGTTTGAAAAATAAGCGGCAAAGACTTTCTTTGCAATTTTTTTTTTAAATATTAATAAAAATTAGAAAAAAAAAAAAGAGATTTAAGACTTATAAATAAAGGCATATTTGATATATTTTTAAAAAATATGTGAAAACAATATTATATAAAAACGAGAAGATTAATTCAAATATTTTTTAAAAAATGTGAAAACACTATTATATAAAAACGAGAAGATTAATTAGAATTTCTCTTCTTTCTAGTATGGATTCAATAATGTCTCGTTTCTATTAGTTTCTCTTCCTTTTTTCGCTTTTTAGATTTATATATATTTTTATTCATAGAAAGTAGGTATCATATAATGGTTATGGATAAATTCGTGAATAAAGAGAAGGAGATTATAAATTTGTGGATAAAGAGAAGGAGATTATATAGTTGTAAAACGTTTTATGGGTGAGAGTATTATTCTGGTTGTTATTATTGTTTTATTCACACATATATTGTAATGAGAAAATTCAAGTATATTTTATAACCCATATACAGGTGAGATGTAACAAAGATAAGGTATATAATAGAAAAAAAATCGATATCTAATATCTAAAATGATTATATATAGAGAAGAAAAGAAAGTTGCATTCTACCATTGTTAAGAGCAATAATACCAAAAATAACAAAGTCTTATTTAAAAGTTCAGCATAATCGTTCTACCATCTATCTCTTATCCTATTTGATATAATTCAACATTAACAAATTCTCTACAACAAAATAAGGTTTTTACCCTAAAAATATCAACAAGTAATAGAGATTCCAAACAATAGTATAAAAAAGCATATCATCTTCAAGATAGTCAACATGAATAAAGGAAATAAGTATTAAAAGATTTGTATGCATTAGAAGGAGGAAGAAATCATGCCACCATCCTCCCTTTGCTCCTCCATCTGCAAAATTCCAATATGGCCACTTACAACTTGCTTAGATAAAACATATGACAACTTGTTATGCTCTCAAAAGTCATGTTGAAAGCTAATGTCCCTAAACTATGTAACAATTATTTGGATCTAATCCAATAGAGGGCCTAGAGTAATATTGTGTAGCCTACAGTGGAGGTGGTTTAGCGAGATGGTTGGGATGTAGTACTTGCACGCTTCCCATTCGGGTTCAAATCTCTGATAAGGTTGGAAGGATAGACACCCCCTTTGAGTGGAACCCCCCTCGTGGGTGTGTCTCCGGACGTCTCGGTCCTTGCTAAGTCATAAGTTTCCTGCTAGGCGTTGGCTTGCGGGTTGTTGGCACTAGCCTAGGGTTTATAGTGGCATCCAATCGGATTTGAACCTATGCCTCGCTCAGGTAATAACAACTAGTTATCGATTCCCCTAGACCCAAAAAAAAAATATGTTGTAGCCTGTAAGTCTCCTTGACTCATTAAACCACCAGTTTAGAGTCCCCGTACACCTTGTCATCCCCTCACTCCTAGGGGTAACTAGCGGAGATTTTTTTCTTCATGATCCACATTCTAGACAACAACTCTGATGATGTCATTCATGATTCTCCATAGGCATTTGCCCAAATATGTTTTCCATTACATGCTTAGCTCACTCCAAATGACATGGTGCATTACACATTGAGGTACATTGTTTTGACACTTCGTATCAAGTGATAATGTCAATGTTTGGGGCATGAAAATGGTGATCATGGGTTGAATTGAATAATGAATCATGATGCTTTGGATTTATGTTTTTTGTGTTGTTTCACCTTGGTGGTCATCATCATCTCCTAGTAAAGTGTTGTCACTCTTGGGCAAAGTTGTACTACTAGGGGGCCTTAATGGGGGTGACGTGTCTGTTGAGGAAAAGATATGGAACACGTTACTCAATCATTTTCAGATCTTGCCTGGCTAGGACAAGATAGTTGGGAATGTCACCCGGGATTTATAGCCTCAAAAACATTCACTCATTCTGCGAGTATTAATTACAAGGATCGAGGTTGGTTTTATAATTTATATATGTTGCAATGTAAAATAAAATTTATACAAAGCTACTGAATGTATACAGATTTTACAATAAAGCAAACTTGGAGACCAAAAGAGAAAAGAGGAACCAAGTCATGAAAACATTTGTATGAGACATAACAACAATCTGATTTTATTTCATTCTGAGATACCAAAAGTGTGTTTCTCTTTAAAAACCCCTGCGAGGGTATGGACCAAAGTCAAATTTAGATATCTCCGATGGGCACCATGCAAAAAGACTCTGACAGTAAAATAAAACTGAAATCAATGATCCGGATCAACTTGCCACAAACTGTTTCCATTTTGACTCTGCAAGATATTCTTTATCAGCCATGAAAATTAATTCACAAATAGATAAGAATACACAAACTATCAAGGATGAATCAACACCTCTAAAACAAGCGGCTGAAAAGTATAATTCAGTTATGAACCTTGATGTCTACAATGAGACCCTGATGTCAACAAGAGGATTAGGATTTCAAGCAAACTCAGAAATAAATGAAAATTGAAACTATCTCATTTAACTAAAGAAAAAACCTTAGTCTTGTCTTTCTCTCCTTCTATTCTCCCCTTGTCTCTTCATCCAATTGAGCTTTTATTCTTTCCCAATCAGTTGAAGCAGTTCAACTACTTTCTTTAGTTAAGTCAAATTGACTTAACAAATTAGTTTAGGAGAAATAAATAATAATAGCATATAAATAAGGGTCTTAATTAATAATGACTAAATAGGTGGGACCCCTTGTGACTCCCATCCTTTCTTCTTGTTACCATCAAATGCAAAGTATAAAAAAAAAAACCAGTTAGACCATATAACACCCTTGTAACTCCCGTGGATATCACTTAAACTAAATATTAAATATCAACCATAATTTGTATCATATCCCAAAAAGAATATATTCACATTATCTACAAAATATCCAAAAATAAGGCTTGTTGTCCAAAACATACTGAAAACCATTAAACGTTGTCCTCATCACTGAAAATCATCATTAAAAAAAAAGCATTTAGAACCCATATTCGCTACTTTGTGAGGCATATTTTCTCTTCTCACTGTTGTTCCCAACTGACTTTTCTTGAATGGCCCTTGGTTGGTTAGACCTTTGAGGCTATATTTTGTTGATCACATGGGAGCATTCATCCTTGAGGTGGAGGCGTGAAGACACATATTTAGAGGACTCAATGGATGGACTAGAGGGGGAGCTCGTTGCTTTTCCTTTGTCTTGCATAGGTTGTGGGATATCAATTTTTAATCTCTTGCTAGCGTGCGAGGATTGTACTAGCAAAACAACATGAGAAATTTGAACATTGGGATTAATTGGTGGTGGTAGAGGCAATGACATAGTGAGCCAACCACGATGGTGAGAGACAGGTTGGTAGACAATTTCTTGTCAACCATCATTAGTGGGAACTTCGAGCTGCAATGACACATGTGGAGGAACATAAATGCCAGGGAATTACGAGGAGGCTGAAAAGGGGGCCTCTCTGGTCGAGGATGCAAGATACCATGGCCAACCAAATTAAAAAAACCCAGCTTGGAATAGTTGGTTCAACTCTTGTGGATCAACATCAAAATGAATAGAAAATTGAGACCTTCTATGGCCTTGGTGCCAATTACCTCTGCCTCTGTTATTTCGGCCATTGCTGCCTCTACTAAAAAAACTCATCATGTAGAAAAAATTTGACAGTCATGAAGTTCTTAATAAACCATACATGAAACTCTGTTTACATAAATCAATAGTTGGCTCTAGAATTTACTATGAGACACATGCAATCCATCCATAACATGTCATTTATCAATTGCCACATGAACATGGAATTGATAGGGCTCATGAGAAATATGGAGGGCTTGTATTTAGCAAAAAACAATATCATGGAGGGGAAATAATATAGGAATATCGTTCAAACAATTAATAAAACAATCAATTGTGTATTAAAAAAAATATCTAGAACATCGGTCCTCAACCCTTGCCACTATCAACTTCCTTTCATTTCCACACAAACTCCTCTTCAAAATATCACAAAACAGGGAATGAATAAGTGAAATTAGGATCGTGAAGGGGGTGTATGTTAGAAATAATAGGTGTGCTCATTTAACCATAGACAATATAGCAATATTGTCACCCAAGCATAGGCCGAAGCTACCCCCAAGCACCTTAACCTTGACAGAGAGAATAATTCTGGAAGCAAACCCTAGGTCCAAAAGCCAATCAAGGTAGCATACCACTCTCCAGAGCTAGCGTACCAATTATAAAGTTCAAACCATAACCAAGAGAAAGTCTAAGCCTAAAACCAAAAATACTAGTTGCAGTAGCTGCAACTGCAACTATTCTCCAAACTTGCGCACTTACTGAATTTCTGCAGTTGTGAGTTGTGTGTGTACAAATGAGCTCTGGCATCTTGTATTTATACTACTCTTTCTTAGTTGTCTGGGTCGAATTCTCTTTCTAGAGGATAAAGACTCAATATTAATTATTTTCTTTAGCCAACTTGTCTTCTAGGGTCATGTCCAAGGCTTTAGGGTTTCTTCTTGCTTTTCGAAATATTCTATTCTTTTCAGGGTTACACGTGGAGGTTAATACCTCCCGCTACCATAATATCAACACTCCCTCCTAGATAGGGAGGTATTGAAAACAATGGTCTTGAGCACAAACATACCATTCAACTGGTAGCATCATCATAGCCACACAGGTTATCTCATGATCAAATCACGAGCACCATCATCACTATCAGTATCATCTGATAGCATCAACTACATCATCTCTCAAAGCCATACTCCATCTGAGTAATCAGACATGATGTTGAATAAGTCACTCACTCCATAGAGTGATACAAGAACTATTCTTCTAATCTAGACATATGTCCTAGAAGAATAATTGTTCCAACATATGCTGGAAGCCACGCCATGGGCTACAAGGACTATTCTTCTAATCTGGACATACCTCCTAGAAGAATAATTGTCCTGGACCATTTTCTGCCTAGATAATATCTATCCACCAATTTCTGCCTAGATAATATCTATCCACCAACACACTAACTATCCATCTAGCTGGTAATCATTTCCAACACTATTGATAGTCTTCATGGCAATTGGAACATTGCCATTCAATAGAACACAACTGTGTCTATCCATAGTAGTACACAACTACTATCCAGTGGTACACAACCACACCAAGTAGCACACAGTTATTTAACTAGTGACATATAGTCACAACTAGTGGAACACATCCACCACAGTAGCATACATCTATTGTCCAGAGACATACAATCTCCACGACAATCATATCATCTGATATCAACCTGCATAAAACAATATCATGATATAAACTGAGTCATCTGGGCCATTCTTCCACTCACATTTGTGAGATCTAGAAGAGCATCTGCCCTCATAAAGGAAAACATCAGCCATGGGCTATCTGGACTATTCTTCTCAAGCACAGAAGAATAATTGTCCCTGATTTATGAGCCTGGACCATTCACCTAATTAGGCCATTCCTCCAACACTAATCATAGTGCAACCTGGAGAGAATGAGTCTGCCCTAGGGGAAATGCTTGTCCCTGATTGTTGAATCTAGACCATTCACCTAACTGGGCCATTCCTCTGGCATTAATCATAATTCAACCTAGAGAGAATGAGTCTTTCCTAGGGAATGACTGTCTGAACCATTTCCTAATGGAACTTATCGTCCTGCACCAACCTCCAAAATGAACCATTCTTCGAAACTGCTCACAACTGTGAACTTTAAAAGAATGATTGTCCGATGAGGCAGACCATTCTACTTGACCACTACTCAAAGTGACTGCCAAGAAAAATGATTGTCCTAGACCATTCCCCCACACTGGCCATAAGGGGAATCATTGTCTATGGTACATCAACAATCTATCAAACCATTTTCATTACGAAAATGACTATCTGATTTGGACCATTTTCCGAACTGGAAAATGCATGTCCGTCAGAAATCTCAAACCAATTTCCAAACTGGAAAGGAACTGATCATCCTGGACCACTTTTTTCAAACTGAAAAATGATTGTCCATAAATTAATAACATATAAGTGCTCCCTCCCAACCTGGGAGTAATCTCTTCATTTTTCAATAAGAAATTCATCTCCACGAGCCCCAAATTGTTTCTTGAGTATGCAAACTTTTCATCTTGGGAAGAGGCTTTTACCAAAATATCTGCTATCTGCTCATCTATGGAGATATATTGGAGAACCACTTCTCTTTTTTGGACTTCATCAAGGAGAATATAATGCTTGATCTCAATGTACTTCGATTTGTCGTGGAACACTGGTTTTCTTTGAAGGCTTCATATAGCTCTGATCATTACAATATATCATGGTTGAATTCAACACTTATGTTTCCCGCTAGCTCATAACATCATGGAAAGGCTCAAACTGAAACATATCCAAATATCACTTCTTCTGTCATCATGAGATTTTTGCATGGATTAGAAATCCATCATCCCATACTTCTGAGTAACTATTCTAATACACTATCTCTGTCATAGAAATTTTTCACCATGATTTTGTTTTATATGAGATACTCTGCATTAGGTCATTTGAATCCATACAAGGTCTTCTTATATCTGCATACATGAGTCTCTTTCTGGTATAAGCTTCTTTCTCACTTGCTTTATTGGGAAGAACAACCTTTTACATGTAAATTCCAATCCATGGATACTACAAGAGGTATATTTGGTTTGCTAGAATAAGTTCTTGTCATAGTCTTCTCCCTCCATTTGTAAGAATATCTGAATCTTGCAATGATTCCATTCATAAGTCTTTTTCACATTTTCTTACATACATTGTTCTTTATCATAACTTCCATTTCTTCTACTCGATTGCTTCTTAGTGGGTTCAAACAAAGTTGGTAGTCTTGTGATTCTTGGTATAATAACTTGTTGTTCTTGTTTTTCTTTCTTTCTTGGAATCTTCATGTTCTTGATCATGTCTCTCTTTAGCTATGTGGTCTTCTATATGCCCTGAAGATTCCAACTTCTTCCTTTCATCACAGGATCATGGATGTAGATGGACAACCAAGGATACTTTAAGGCTTCTTTTTGAAGAAGACTTCTTCTAGAGTCAAACTGAACACGTGTTGCTTATCATGGCTGCTACTTTCAATTGGAACATGGACATATACTTCATAATCCCCAATGGATCATATCATTTAGGATTAGCTCCCTCCTAATCCTTGCTTCATGCATGAATGCATGCTCTTATTTTGGAATTATGTAATCAGCTCCCTCCATCTAAGAGAGTCCATGCTTCCGTCTACATCCTTATTTCCTTCTGCAAAGTGTCACAAGTATTTTTCTAATTTCCTCTTGATTGATGACTTCTTTCTGTTTTGAATTCTTTTGGGTTTCTTCAAGTTTGATTCTGATTTTGGCTTATCTTGCAGTTGTTACTTATGTAATAGCTTCAACAGGGATTGTTACCAAGGATTGTCAATGTACTTCATCTTTTCATGTGTATTGCTTGACTCATAGTCATCGTGATAGAAATCCTTATCTTGTTATTCTTCCATAGGTATTGTTTCACTTGAACATCTTATCTTTTAAGAAATAGATATGCAAGATATGTACAAAAACTATGTAAACATGGTATGTACAAGAACTATGAAGAATATTGTTACCTTGTCTTTGAAGAAGAAGTTTGTTTTATCATGCTTGGCCTTCTTTGAGGGTTCCCTTTCTTCGACAACTGATGCTTCATTTATTTCCTTCCTTATGCCAAATTTCCTCTTATTCCTGAAATTCTTGAATTTTTGTTGTGAAGGCTTGATCATAATATTTCTTTTGGGATTTCTCTTTTGTGCTAATCCTTGATTCTTCTTGTGCACATCAAGTCCAAAGTTCTTCAAATGTGATATATTTCTTTCTTGTGTTCATGCTTGCAGAAAATGCATCCTGTGTATTGGGAAGGCTGTTGAGTACTACATTTACCAGTTCCTTGAAATGATTTCTTCAATAGCTTGTAGTTAATCTCTTAACTGAGAGATTATCACAAAGTATGATGTTATGCTTTCATCATCATTCATTTTCATGTCACAAACCTCATTTTTCAGACTTATTACTTGTCCAATGTTTCTGACTGAGAAGAGATTAGTTAGGGCATCATACATATTCTTAGATGAGTCAATATGAGAGATGTAGGGTATCAAGCGGTCTTTTACATAGTCCACTAACATATTCATGGAATTGATATCATTGTCCTTGAACTTCTCCATAACTGCAACGTTTCGAGGTTTCTTCTCTTTTCCTTCTTCAAACTGTGGTTCCACGATCTTTCCTTTCACGATATCCAACAATTTATTCTTGGCAAGGATGAGGTCAATCCTTGTCTTCCATGCTCTGAAGTTAGAAGCTCCTTCTAACTTGTTTTTTGATTTCATAGAGTAAGTCATGACTGCTTTGACTTGGTCAACCTTTGACTTTGACTTGGTCAACCTTTAACTTTGACCAAAAGCTCAAACTTGACGTCTTAGCTTGTTGAGAATACCAGGAGGTGTGCTAGGTTATGATGCACTAGGATATCCATAAATTAGGTCAATCTCTTCACTTAAGGTGCCTCAACACGAGGGTTAGGGTTACGTTGCTGCAACAAAAACTTTGACTGCAACTGCAACTGTAACTGAGAAAAATCCTCCCAATCTATCTTCCAGCGATTAGACTGTCTGAAGATAGTGTGGGCCCATAACCTGTTAGAAATAATAGGTGTGCTCATTTAACCATAGACAATATAGCAATATTGTCACCCAACCATAGGTCGAAGCCACCCCCGAGCACCTGAACCTTGACATAGAGAATAATTATGGAAGCAAACCCTAGGTCCAAAAGACAATCAAGGTAGCATACCACTCTCTAGAGCTAGCATACCAATCAAAAAGTCCAAACCATAACCAAGAGAAAGTCCAAGTCTAAAACCAAAAATACTAGTTGCAGTAGCTGCAACTGCCGCTACTCTCCAGACTTGCGCATTTACTGAATTTCTGCAGTTGTGAGCTGTGTGTGTACAAATGAGCTCTAGCATCATGTATTTATATTTCTATTTCTTAGTTGTTTGGGCCAACTTCTCTCTCTAGAGGCTAAAGACTCAATATTAATTATTTTCTTTAGCCGACTTGTCTTTTAGGGTTATGTCCAAGGCTTTAGGGTTTCTTCTTGCTTTCCAGAATATTCTATTCTTGTTAGGGTTACACGTGGAGGTTAATACCTCCCACAGCTACCATAATATCAACAATGTATTTAGCAAAAAATGGTAGAATGGGGGGGGGGGTATCTCATGGATAATGTTTAAATGATACATCAACCATGCCATCTCCGATATCAATTCGCAATCAAACTTTCTTACTGTTCAAAAATTTAAAATTTAAACAATACTCTGTTTCAATAAAAACAACCCAAAACTGGTGCTTGCTTCACAAAAATGCTTACTTGCCTTAGAATTGTATGACACAGTAACCAATTGCCCCCAAAAAATAACCATAATAACAATATTGCCTGTATATAGCATAATTGAAAAATGAATAGCATTGTAATCACCATAGGAAATACAACAACAATTTTGAAGTGGACAGGCTACAACCATAATATCAAAATCAACAAAGTCCTTAAATCCCACAGGGTCCCATGAAGTGCACCAAAACAAATACTTGTCTATAACCATAATTTCAATCGAACCACAATTCATCAAACTTCCTCATCCTATTTTCTTTATGGTTCGCAAACTTCATTCAAGCATCACATAACTTATAAACAGGTCCCTTTTGTAATTACAATCAAACATGGAAAGTTTATATTATAACAATAATTCACACATTGCTATCGACTTCATAACTTCATATGGACGGACTGTAACTTCAAGCGAATAAGTGAGTCCAATACTTCCTCATACTTGCATAGAAAATGACCAATCAAAACCCGTGCCCAAACAAAAGAGCATGAAACAATGATTTCCATCAAATTTTGAGTAAGCAACACTTCCATGATAATGCATACAGTTCAATGCAACAGTGGACAGTAGGTGGCAGAAGAAAGCGGGCTGACAACCTGAGGGTTTGGCCCCAAAAGAGCATGAAATAGTATTACTCCCCTCACAATATTCCATAGTAATACTCACAGAGTCGGGACTATGCACAGGTGTATTAGCCATGAAGACCAACAATCTTAACATACAAGTAGAGTGTCCACAAAATCCCGTAGGAAAGAGGTAGAGAGAACCCATTTTCGAATAGGGAAGAAAAACTAAAACAAGGGACCAAAGGCAAAGCAGCCCTGGGAGTCCCCAACCACATTCTTTTCATAGTAAAACTACGAACAACTACACCAATAAAATGCACCCATGACTCTTCTAATGCCAATGGTCTCATGACAACCACCACAGGAAAACAAAACTTGAAAATCAACCAACACACAGTCAAATTCATTTTAACAATTTTATAAATACATAGACCATGAGAAAACAAGAGCCAACTATTGACTTAAAGAGCAGAGCAATTGTTCATGGATGGCAGAGCAAGAAAACCCCATACATGTGCAAAAGATTGCCTAAGCAGAAAAGACCAGCTTATATACCTCCTCCATGACCAAGCAAATCAGAGCAACAACAACCAATAGAGTGAAATGCAAGAATGACTAGGGTGGTGGGCTCGAGGTGACTTTGAGTGATGTGCATTTACTGCACGTTGCTTCTCCCTTCACATTTCATTCATGGCTAGTACGAGCCAAGTCCACTCTTAACATCCAAATCGATTAATGCAGCCAACTATACCAAAGTTTCCATATGTTTCAATTTATCAATGCGCCAACCCTTGTCACTACCCCATTTCACATAGAACAATTTTCTAGGGATACAACTAATATTGCAATTAAACCAATGCACACAACGATTGTTTATAACCTACAATGTGACATAACTCAAATATTTTGTTGTGGATAACATATTCCAACATGGCTTTTAATTCAAACAATGCATATACCCTTGTGGTATGAAGTCACCATATCACACATATAACTTAAGCATGGAGTTTAGGTCCTGTCTCAAAATAAATGTAACATAATAATACTTGCGGATGTTATATAAAAACAAGACCATTCCCTTTTAAATCATATCACCTTTATCATCATATTTGATTAATCATTCCAACGGAAATTTTAAACGCAAATAAACTGTAGGGCTCATCTCAGCCAACTCATAAGCATGTAAAACATAATTGTTGTTTCTTCGTCATAGTCACACAAGTTTCACCAGGGGTCACACCTATTAGTATATTATTAGATATAGTTAAATCATAAGTCATAAGGCGTTTGCAACCATTTGCAAGCAGGTACCCTATGTTGCACTTTTGAGCATCAACAATGTCCATATCCCTTACCATGTATAACATATTCCATATGTCATTTCTTTGTTGTCCTTTATTTTGGGTTGGTTGTTACATGTAGCCCAAAAAGGTCCATGCTTCATAATCCCATGGGAAGAAGGGGATTGAATGCCTGAGGTTAGATGTAGCTTTATTAAAAAAATGTATAGAAAGAGCAAAAGCCCTATTTCAAAATGAAAGGAAAAGAAACAAACAAGAAAAGCAAAGTATTAAAAACCAAGAAAGAAGTGAAGTATGAGCTCTACCCCCTCGCTAAAAGGCCATCACCCCAAGTCCTATGCAATGAATGCATACCTAACAAAATGAATTAGCAAATCAAATGTCAAAATCCAAAAAAGGTTGAAGCAATAAAGAAAAAGGCAAACATGGGTTTGGAAAGACATAGTGTCAAAGAACGGGTACCTTATTGCCTAAGTGCTCCCTCTACAAAGGCGTTCATGAGGATGACTATCATACATGGCCTTACATGCTAATGACAATCCACCCATGAAGTAAACCCTCATCTATGCCACATACCACTGCACATACTCCTTAATGGGTTCCTTGGGATATACTTCTTACTGGCACACCTATTAAGGGGTAATAATGATCCTCCCATACCTAAACTTGGAAAATTGTATTTGTAAACTAGTGTGAAGTTTGAAGAGGATACTTAATGAGATCTATCTAATGTATTTTGCATTGACATAACTCACTTTATATGTTATGTTTGAATTATATACCTTGCCTCCTATATTCATGGTGCATTAGACTACATTAGCCCCTCCTCGGATGATGTACTTCACATGACTACCCACATGATTGAGCCTTGGTCCTTTGGAGGACGTTGAGGGGATACTTCCACACTTCATGTAGAATGTCCCACCTCTTTTAGAGGTCATTTGACACCTTGAAAATATTCTATCATCTATTTTGAGGGTGGCCAGCTTTAGGAGAAATTATCTTTTGACAGAATACATAGAATTTCGCTAGATCAACTCCATTAGATGCAAAATGGCCATGAGATTTCCAAAAAGTGGTCATAACATAAATTCATAAAAAAATTGACACAATTATGGTGCTTTTAAAATATGCCACAAAAATATTATCACAAATTTTTTACCACTCGTGAGACGCTTTTGGAGGAGGTCATTGAGGCTTTTAAGGAGATCGTTCCACCTTTTAGGAGGTCGTGTTGGCACCAAGATTTTGGCAAAGACCGCGCACATGCCACAAAGTTTTGCACGACGCATGGGMCACAAGTTTTGTAGTGCGCAATGCCAAGATTCAGTGCCTATGACAACTAGTTTTCTATTGTGTGCGCCAACAAATGGTGCACTGCATGCAAGGACTTGTAAATAACTCATGCATATCAAATCYTTAAATATCAGAGTAATGATTGTAACCATTTTTGTAATAGGTTGATTGGTCATGATTGAGGTTGTTGGTGAGCTGGAAAGTTTGTTATGATTGCCATTCTCCTATAGAGACATACATAATGCATACGAACATGTAAGGGGTATCTTTTCACTAGTTTAGTTGTGGTTGGTTGATGGTGAACTTCTTGCTTATTGTTATTGTAGAGCCGTAAGTAAAATGTGAGAGAGAAAGTAGATCAATATCTCAGTTTCAGGTCTCTAGTTTAATCTTAATGAGTCTCAGCGTAGGCTATGACCCTCCATGTATATGAATGTTTATCTATGATTAATGAATGAAGGTCGGAGGCCCACTTGATATTCTATCATGATTTATATTCTGAATGAATTCTTGTTATGTATGATAGCTCGTGCATCATTGATTCGTAAATAGTAGGCCTACGGCATGTCCATCTCACCAACACAAATTCTATTGCGGAATAAAATTATGATTTCTATCTTAATCTTCTACTGCCAGTTAAAAGCCCTGCCATATGCCAATAAATAGCAGTGTCGACCAAAAGATGGACCAGTCGACCTCCCAATAGTCGGGTAGAAAAAATGACAGACAAGTCAAATAGGAGAAGGGAAAGTTGACTATCTGCAAGTCAAGCTAGAAGAGGAAAGTCGAGTCGAGTGAGTGAAAGGGCATCCGACCACCTGGAATTTGAGTTGAGCAATGAGGGGTCGATCGATTTATTTGCTAGTCGGGTCGACCAAAGGAGGCGAATTGACCCAATGGAAACCCTAGTCTAAAGGAAGGTGGATCTAGTCAAATAGACATCACTGTTGGTTGAGTACAGATGAGGAAAATGACAAAAAGCGTGGGGGAAAAGTAACATGATGGAACAAGTCGACTAAACATTCCAGACGACTATCTAGAGGGAGAATTTACTCTTCAACATCCAATACACTAACTAGGGACAATTTAATACTCCACATAAATTTTAAAATGTTTGGGGAGCAATTTTGGAACCCCATAATCAATAAAAATTCCCAGGGGTGATTTTTGTATCCCACGACAAGTAAAAAAATGTTCAGGAGTTTGAAAATTTGTCCAGTTAAGTTTAAATTATCCTAGGCAGTGTTAGCGATATTTCTTGTAAAGGGGGTTAGAATGCCATGAATGGGTTAAAAACCCACTTATCCCAAGTTCGGAACGCAAGTGCGCCTGTGGTAAGTAGCAAGTGGATCTGGATGACCGAGATCAGCGCGCCCAGATCAACGATGTGCGGGCGATTCCGGATCCCCCCCCACCTTTCTACCTTTAAGCGGAGGGGGGGGGGTCCGGAATCCAGGGCGCATCTCTCCAGCAGCCACGATTAAAGCGCCCGGATCAACGGCGCGTGAGGTGATTC
>JASDQU010013712.1:173106-191669 GCA_032191745.1 Picea mariana
TCGTGTACAACTCAAGCACCAAGCACAGGCTTCACCTCCATGTGATCATCAGTTATGACCTCGGGCTAAGCCAAGAGGCACCTTTCACATTTTGCGACTCAGCGATGCTCGAGAGTCAAGTCTTTCGACTCTTCAAACCCCAAAACCCAAAATCGTACCTTCGCTGAGATCAACGACTGCAAATCTCTACCCTGATCCGACGAACCTGGATGTATCGGGACTTCGAAAACCGAGAGTTCAAAATGCAAGAGAGTCGAGTTCTTTGACTCTTTAAACCCTGAAACCCAAAATCCTATTCACACTAAGCTGACTCGGAGCTTCACATACCGGGATTTCACAACATGCGAAAATGAGGGTTCATACCCCTGGGTTTCCCGGGTGTTGAAACGCCCAAATCATTTCACACTACACCGCTTCGGGATTTCACATACCGGGATTTCGCGTACAGGGATTTAGTAGCTTGCGAAGACGAGGGGTTCATACCCTTGGGTTTCCCGGGTGCCGAAACACCGAAATCAATTCACACTACACCGCTTCGGGATTTCACATACCGAGATTTCGTGTACCGGGATTTTGCAACTTGCGAAAACGAGGGGTTCATACCCTTGGGTTTCCCAGGTGCCGAAACGCCGAAATCAATTCACACTACACTGCTTCAGAATTTCACATACCGGGATTTCGCAACTTGTGAAGACGAGGGGTTAATACCCTTGGGTTTCCCGGGTGCCAAAATGCCGAAATCAATTCAAACTAAGATCTTTTCGAGGTTTCTCATGTCGAGACTTCACGATGTGCGAAGACGAGGGGTCTCGCACCTGGGTTTCCCGGGAGCCGAAACTCCGAATCCCATTTACACTAAGCTCTTTTCGGGGTTTCGCGTGTCGGGACTTCACGATGTGCCAAGATGAGGGGTCTCGCACCTAGGTTTCCCGAGAGCCGAAACTCCGAATCCCATTTACTTTGGGACAGGGGCAAGGTAAACTCGTGGATTTACTACAATGGTAGTCTTTTCAAGGGGCTCACTCTGACTCTGGAATGCGAGGGAACTTTCTCGAAAAAGGGTGCCTTCGGAGGATAAACCAGGGCATGGCACAATTCAAGTTAGATGGGTCAATCCTCAGGGGAACAGACTCGTATCCCGAACTTATACATTCTATACATTAACCAATTTGTAGTTATATCAGTATAAGCATGCATCCATTATTTCCAATCAAAGCACAAGGCAAACACTTTGATATCAAAACTATTTATGAGCATATAAAAATGAGCATGCGATTGTGACATTCAATTCCAAATGCAAGACATAACACTTATCAGAATTTCCAGACGTGATGCGAATGCTGAGAGGGGTGCTCGTTTCCACCCAACTATAGGCTCAGTGATTCCAACCGGATTTACCACTAGCCACCCCCGAGCTAGACCATGATGCTTTGAGACTCAGTCTCCTGCTTCCAGCTCAACGGAAGTCAAGGACGAAGGTTACTCTCCTTCTCCTCTGTTCAGAACTCCCTGTGTTTCCGAAGTTTCTCCAGTTCTTCCCCGCGATCCCTATTGCACCCGTTCTCCTCTCTTCTCTCCCCTCCTTACCACACTTCCTCTCTTGCCTTTTCTCTGCAAGATTGTGTGTGGCACGAATTTCCCCATCCGCGGTCAGGTCTGGGAGTTGTTATGGATGGGCAGTTCACCCCCATCCCCTCATTAACTCTTGAGTAGCCTCCCCACCTACCAATCTGATGGGAAATCCATTCCGGGGTCAGAGAGTTGCTTTGGTCTTTGTGCAAGTAAAACCAGTACGATACTGGCTCGGTGGAAGTTAATGCAACCATTCCAGGTCCCTTCCACCACCTCTCATTAGCCTTCGTGGTCTCTTTTAGCACATATCCCTCCCAGCAGCCATGAAACACATATTCATAACATAATTTACATTCATCGACCTTTCATAAAAAGGTCCGTCAAATCAAACATTCACGTCTTTGAGTTTGCCATAGTTCTTGGCCAATATAGTTATTTTTACAGACTGGGGGAAACAGGGTGTTACAATGTCGTATGAGAAAGATTAGACTTGGAAGGCCTTGATGGTGACTTGGATGACATTTCATATCCCCCACATGCCAAACATTTTTCCTAGGAGAGGCAAAACATCACTTCTAGAGGTATGGCGTAACCTAGGGGGGTTAGGGCTTGGTGATGAGGTGTCACTCATTGACACATGGACGTTTTGAAGAGAAGAGGGTCTTCACCATGATGAGATTGTCTATATTCTTTCCATGTGGCCTTTGGAGGCCTACCCATTTTTCTCCAACACCAATGACTTCTTCAAAGTTGAAAAACGTCCCCTAAAGGGGAGACGTCCATGTAAAATTAGGGTTTATTTGTGCAAAAAGTGAAACTTTAGATGAATTGTTTAATATTACTTTTTCAAAGGGGGAAATATTAGGGTTGTTGACCTCTAGTCTTGTGATTTACCCCTTAATTTGTGGACAAGTCACCTTGGTGACATTTTGTATAAATAAGAGATCATAAGATATCATTTTAACATAACTCTCCCTCATTGTGAGAAGTATTGGTTTGGAATTTTCGCTATCTTTGGCTCTATTTATCTCTTATGCACTTTTTTATGGATATCTTGATGAATTGTTGATGGAGGAGTGAGGCACTAGCCTTGGATGGATGTTTTCTAGATTTTATGGTGGATTATCTTGGCATCTTTCTTGATTTTGGTATGATATTTTACTATTATGCTATCATTCTTTTTCAAGTAAAGAATTGTTGTGCTAGGAGATAGGTGGGAAGCATAAGGTCATACAACCTCTTAGCTTAAACCCTAGCTAGAGAAATTTTCCTTGGGAAGTAAAAGGGCTTACACCCCCAAGGAGGTAGCTTCTCTAGGTCCTTCTTTATTTGACTCCATTAACCCAATAGTAAAGGAACTAGTCATACTTTTTTTGCATTGGAGATATAAAATCTTTTCCTTGGGAAACACAAATTTCAATCTTTTGAAAGGTTTCTCGCTTGGAGTTGTTGCCATATTGAGAGGAGTTTCCCACTACTTTAATTGTTATTAAAAAATTTAAACTATAGCCATTAGGGTTGCATAAACCTAGCTACTAACACTCTCTTAACTACTAAACTAACCCTAGACTAGCTCTCTAACTTCACTCACCTAGTCTACTAACTAGGGCACACCTTTTGGGCTACTTCTTGGATATTTTCCATGGTTGATTTTGTTGCTGCATGCCATTGAGTGCTACAGCCATAAGGCTGCAATTTTTTGCAGAAAATACATGTTATAACAATTTGCTTTATTTAGCCTTAAAGTGCCATTTTTTAGTCATAATTGATTGCCATACTCATTGATAAAATTGTTGATTGATCTTATACTTTACATGCTGATTTGAATATCTTACTTGCTGATATATACTGTCATATTGCTGCAAATTAGGGATAAAGAGCTTAACTTGCTAATCCATACTAACATATATCATTGCAAGTTGGATTTTCTTGTGTCTCGGGCATGTACAATATTCTGGAGAAGTAATATACCCTTGGGGCAACAATCACTTGACTTTATAAGGCATCTCTTCCCACTTTTAATTCCACTTAGACTTGACCTCTAGGGGTTTCAATTCCATTTCTCTCCATCTCCATCTCCATCTCAATCCCCCTAGGATGACCAGGACCGCCTCCCTAGAGTGACCTAGTCACCCTTGAAGTGCGGGACCTACATTGAGGTGACATTGGGTGTATGATTCCCAAGTTTTAGCTCTTGATTCATGGTTGGGTTAGGCTTTGCCCAACCTACAACTTGCGCTATAACATTTTGGCATCGTTGTCGAGCAGGATTTTGAATCCTCTTCCGAACCCTAACGACACTTTGGTAAGCTATCCCGAAGCCTTTCCCTTAGCTTTCATGGCGACTCCACCCAAGGGATGTTCCCTTTCCACCCTTCTTGATGAGCTCATATGGCAACTCCACCTTCCCAAAACCCACTTTTCCATTATCCTTTTCCATCCTTTGATGCTCCTTGAGCTCATTTGGCGAATCCATTGAGGTATTACCCTAAGTAATGGAACCATGGCCTCACGAGACTTACCATGTGCATTCCATAAGGTTTATCCCTCATTTTATGTTCAGTATATTCTTGGATATCCAAATCATTGCTCCTCGGAGTGGAGGGCAAGTTGCCCCAAATTTGACAGTGATCAAGCTCTAGCAATGACCCATGTCTTGAATTATATGAAGTATGATTCGAACTTAAATGTGTTACATGAATATGTGCTGATGAAAATTTTCATGTCTTCACTGGAATCAAGTCAAAAGGATTGTTTTGAACACTCATGTGATCCAAAGAATATCCCCTTTTCTACAAAGCTCATTGAAGAATTTCTCAGGAAATATTGGCTAGCTACTCAAAGTCTGTAAGATTCTTTCCAAGAGCTCAAACACACTCTTTGCTGAGAGGGTTTTTCGATCGATGATGAGACAAAAGATGAAGAAAACTGCCAAAAGGATCTCGATGAATTTTCTCTTGTAGAAGGCCTGAACGATACATTGTCCTCTACTGTCCCTTTCGAAGAAGATGAAGTTATCCAGTCTTGTGAAGAAGTAATTAGTTTCTATGATGMAGATGAAATCATGGAACAATCCCCAGATACACTTGAAAATATCATTGATGATTTCATACAGATTGGGAGATGCAAATGGGATTTGGGTTGTTTCATTTTCGATGGAGATCCTATCTACAACATTGAAGGCACATCTTAGATAAAGGAAATCATTTCTCCAGAGGATTTCGTTTTACAACTAGATGGTCCATATATGTGCCAACCTGATGATATGGTTACAGATTTGTTCCATCCATTCAAGGAAGACATGACGTAACATTTTCAGGATGATTTTCAACCACCATACTCAGATTTTGATAGAGACCAGGTCGTGGCCCTCCCAAAGCAATCTGAGGTTCGTACTACCAAACAAAAGTACTTTCATGTTGAAACTTTGGGTAGGGATTTGCAGACAAAGAAGAGACATTTCCTGAGTTTGACGGAGGATTTTTTCTCTAAGTCCATGCCTTACCTTGTTTCCTCTTGCTTTGGAAATCATAGGGTTTTCTTTGGATCTCTCGTCCTTTCTCAACCTTCAGAGAGTAGTGATATTCTAAGTGAAGATGAAGATGAGTCGTTGTCTATGTATAGTAGTCCCCTTCAGAGATGGATAGATCAGTCTTGTGGCTACACTTTCAGGTGGGACGATCATGATGATGGTTTCTCTTTCTAGCAAGATTTCCTCCCTCCCACCCATCTTCATGAGTTTTATTTCATGATCGATTATATGTGTGTTTATACTCATGATTATTATGTGCTTGACTTATCTTTGTTGTATTGTATGATTAAGCACATGAGGAGATACTTTGATGAGATGATCAAATGGTTTCATTGGTTGTATGACTTCACCTGACATCATCCAAGATGTGATCTTTAGGGCCCCAAGGCCCTAGGTAAGTAGGCATAGGTCTACCAGGAGATTCTGTGGTTCTCATGCACTCTACGATGAGAACATGTCCCCAAGTAGAAACCAGATTTTATCCCCATTTTGTGGATAACTAAGGAGATTACATCTTGAGGCCTTTAGGTTGCAGATATGGAGTGACGAGAGACTACATGACCAACAATACCCTTTTGCACTGATGGAAAACCCACTTACCACCACAAATGGTCACATATTTTCATATGGAATCCACCACATTAGCTGGCTTCCGAAAGATAGTGGGCCTTGATCGATGAGGTACAAGTCAATATTATGGTGAGCATCATTTCAATATTTAATCCAATTGAGTATGTTGTATCTTAGATTGCTCTAGATTTCATGAGATATGCTTGGACATTATGCCTTTTTCCCTGCTTCACCTTGGTGGTTGACATTGTGCTCTAATAAGTGGTTTTCCTTGGGGATTGGTTTGCTACTAAGAACTCCCTTAATGAGCCATCATACCATAAGTTGTTTTCTAGACTATTTGATTAGGTGTTGGATTCGATTGTGATACATTGTGATAATCAAAGTCGTGTGAAGATTTTGGAGAACCTCGAAGAAGCCTCTGTCTAAGATAAAGTTTGCATACTTGAGGGACAGGATGGGACTCATGGAGATTGATCCCTTGGTTGAAAGGGAGGAGATGAATTCCTCGTTGGGAGGGAGTGTTGATATACAACATCATGGATAGTCAATGTGTTGGTGGACATACATTCTCCCTGTGGAGAATGGTCCAGGTTGACAGATTGTTGGTCTGTATCATGCTAGTACAACTTAGATATGATGCTTCCACATCATGCTAGTACTACTCAGATTTGATACAGATGTCTTGAGACACATCATGATAGTACAACTTAGATATGATGCATTGGCATCATGCTAGTACAACTTAGAGACGATGCTTATGCCTGAGTTGCATCATGCTAGTACAACTTAGATATGATGCAGAGCATCATGCTAGTACAACTTATATATGATCATACAACTTATAGATGATGCAAATGACTCACATCATGCTAGATATGATCATTCTAGTACAATTTAGATATGATGAAGAGCATCATGCTAGTACAACTTAGATATGATCATACAACTTAGAGATGATGCAGAGGCATTGATCTACATCACGTCAATACAACTTAGATATGATGCATTCACATCATGCTAGTAAGAATTAGAGATGATTTAGATGGTACTCCACATCATGCCAATACATCTTAGATATGATGCATTTGCATCATGCTAGTACAACTTAGAGATGATACAGTGGAGAGATTCATCATCTGTTGGAACAACTATTCTTCTAGGACGTATGTTCAGATTACAAGAATGGTCCTTGTATCACTCTATTGAGTGAGTTACTTATGCGAGTCACTTTGTTGAGTGCGCTAAGTCTAGCACGTGACTTATTCAACATCATGTCTGATTACTCAGATGGAGTATGGCCTCGAGAGATGATGCAGACGATAATATGATTTGATGCCAGGAGACTGTTTTACTGCCTGGTGATAGCTTGTGTAGCTACTATTTGATTGCGATGGATATTGTGGGTCTCTGGACAATAGTTATGTGCTACTATGGTGATTTTGTTCCATTGATAGTGATTGTATGTCACTAGATAGTAGTTGTACACTACTAGGAGTGGTTGTGTACCATTGGATAACAATTGTGTGCTTCTATGGATCAACACTATTGTGATCTATTGGATGACATTGTAGTAATTGTGTAGTACTATTGGATTGCCATGGAGACTACTAGTAGTGTTGAAGGTGTTTTCTAGGTTGGTGTGACAACCGGTGGTGTTGGAGGTGATTGTGAGCTATATGGATAGTGATGATGATCCTCATGACTTGATCTGCATGATCATGATATAGCCTGTGTGGCTATGATGATGCTACCTTTAGAATGGTCTGCAAGACTATGTGAGCCTTTCTTATGCCATGTGAAATGGATGGATGTGTTTGATACCATTACAATTAATAACTCCCTATCTAGGATGGAGTGTTGATATTATGGTAGTTGTGTGAGGTATTAACCTCCAGGTGTAACCTTTGGCTAGAATAGAATATTCCAGAAGCAAGAGAAACCCTAAACAAATGTGTAGAAACCCTAGAAGACAAGTCGGCTTAGTAAAAGAATTAATATTAAAGTATTAACTTTTAAAAGGACAAGTGGGCCCAGATAAGTGACAAGAACCATTATAAATAAGAGATGATCTATCTCATTTGTATACACTCACCTCACTCACTCTCTCAAATATGGCACAAGTTTGGAGCTGCAACTATAAGGATGGAAGGTGCATATTCTGGATGATTCTTGGTCTCTCTCTCTAGCACCATCTAGCCTAAGATGTGTGCCCTATATTCTAGTATCTCTTGATGATGTATTGGAGTATATTGGTGGTATTCTTGGTGACATCTTGAAAGAAGTGAAGCTGCAACTGCTGCAACTAAGTATTGTTCTTGTTCTGTGGCTTTGGGAATTTCTGTGTGGTAAGCTATCTTTGGAGAAATATGTGCTCTAGTGGTTATCTATTGGTTATAGTGCTGCTTCCAGAATCATTCTATCTAGAAAAGGTTATGGTGCTTGGGGGTTTCTGCATACCTATGGTTGGGTGACAATAGTGATATTGTCTATGGTAAAAAAAGCACATCAAATATTTTAACATCCGCCCCCCTTTCTTCTTGCATCTCCCTTCCTTGTCCTCTTCACTGATGCTCTCATTACTTTTAATGGGATGCTTTTGGAAGGCCAACCGTCACAATTTTTCATTTCACCTTCCCATTGTACCATAATATCAAACAAAATGAAATAAAACAAAACATGCTTATTTACAACATTTAGAAACGTTTGCCAAGATCCAATTCGGATGAATCACTAGTATGAATGTTGTTATGAATGAATGATGTATGATAAACAATTATTAGTTAAGTGTTTCCCATTTTGATTTCTCTATCATGTTATGCACAAACATTCGGTCTCTATGATTTTCATGCACATCAAGGGTGGGGCCTTATTCAGTCCTTGAATATTGAATATGGCAATGTGAATGGTGTATTTGCTGGTAAAGCCTTTTGAACCTTGGGTTTGAAACCCCGAGCCAACAATTGGTTCCGCTATCAGGACCTAAATATTTTGTGTTGCGTGATGAAGTAAGCACATGACATGGAAACCTTCTGGAAGGAGATAGAAGAATGGATCTTTGAGAAGGAGGACGAGTTCACTCGATGAGAGAACAAAAACCCATAGAACAACCTGGAACGATGGAAACTAAGGTAGAGATATTCAAATTTGCATGAATTTTCTTTGATGACTTTCCTTGTTTATTGCATGAATGGATAAAGAGACATACATATATTAACTCTGTATGGTGAGCCCAAGAATTGTTGGTTTGGGACCAAGAAGCAATCAATAGGTTGAAATTTGCAGATAACAAGTGGGTCAGAGCCATCGATTTTTGGTTTGATCATGTGAAAGAAGGATATATCATAGAATTTGTTGTTGAATGCAACTAATCTTTCAATAGTGTTGAAATAAAGTTTACAGTTGATCCTAGAAGAAGGTTGTAAAAAAAAATCCCTTTGTGGATCAAAATGTTATTCGTGGAGAAGGGGTTGATGTGTGTGGAGCCATGTTATAGAAGAAGTTGTAGGTTGGGAAAAGATCAACCCAACCAAAAAATAAAGTGATACAACTATAAAATCCTACACCCAATGTCACCTCGATGTAGGTCCCGCACTTCAAGGGTGAATAGGTCACTTAAAGGAGGCGTTCTCGCTGACCCCAGGGGGAATGAGATGTAGATGGATGGATATGAAAGTGGAACCCCTAGAAGTCAAATCTAAGTGGAGTGAGATGTGAAAGGAGTTTCCTTGTAAACCAAGCAAAAGTTTCCTCAAAGATATAATACTTCTTCGGATGAGTGTACGTGCTCGAGACACAAAGAAAGACACCTTGCAATGTTATATGTTAGTATGGATCAACGAGTTAAGTTTGTTGTCCCTAAGTTTCAACAGTAGATGAAATTTTATATCAGCAAATAAAGCATCTAAATCAGCATGTAAAAGTATGAGGTTATCCAACAATATTACCAATGAATTTGGCAATCAATGATGACTAATGTTGAAATACATCTTAGTTCCGCATACACTTAGACTAAATTAGATTTTAGCCTCCTATAAATATCTAACAACCATACCACTGTTCTTTATGAGCTGAAATACTATTAACCAAGTTATGAAATAAAATAGAAGCAGAATACAAATATGAACAACACATAATAACCCACATTTGGCACAAAAATCTGTGCATAAATACTTGGAGAAATATTCAGAAAATAGGACAGATTTTGAGAAGAGTGTCTCTTTATTCATATTAAGGAAAAATTATGAGTATATCAATAGTTTACAATTAGCATTTAATGAGATGTACTTTAACCCTATCTGAGCAGAAATTTCACATAACCACTATACAACATAGTCTTGAAATCTGAACCAGATTTCCTGACCAAAGGTACGGACTGTCCAGTCATTGAACAACATAAATATGTCTCGAAATATGTGCCCATAAAAGTACATATTTGTACCTTGTTGTACAGATCAATTTGCAGCAGCAAAACACCTTGAAATCCGTGCCAAAACTCAGCCTCGATTTCTGTGCAAGATGTGGATGCAAAACCCAACAAATAAATGTTATACGACCTCCTCTAATCCATACTGTACAACCTCCTTGTTGTACGTCCCCCTCAAATCCGTACTATATGGATTCCTTGCTGTACCACCTCCTCTTTAAATGTTGAAAACTTGTCTAGAAATGTGTGCCAACTCCTGCTGCTGAAACTCTCTTCCTCCAAGAAAAGAAACTCTCCTTGGGAATCATGCCCTTTCACCTTCCTACTAGCTCTCCTCAAAAGTGCGCCCTCCTCCTCCTAATGAGTTTCCTTTAAACAATTTCGAAATGTAACTTTCCTAAACCTTGATCTCCCATGAGTGACTCTTCACTTTCCCTCAAGATCGACTGTCACAACTTAATCATTCGTTGAGGTCACTTAAGTCATTAAAGTGACTCAAAACATCATAAAGTCACTTTTAAATTAAAAAATAATTAAAAGACACAACTTTATAAAATCACTTTATAAAGTGATTTTATAATTATAAAGTCACTAGGAGAAAATTTGCTTGGTCACTTCCTCATGTTGAGCGCTGCCAATGCAGAAGTACCTCCAAGCTACCAAATCTCAACACTCTCTCTTAGTGAGAGAGGTGCTTCTGGTATCACCACCAGAATCTGTCTCCATCTCATCACTTTCCATAGCTGATCCCTTTGTACTAGAAGTCTATGCTCCCTCTGAACAGGAAGCCACTACTCCCACTGCACTAGAATCCTCTGCTGCTACCTCTGTTGTACCACGAATTGAAAACATGCTCCTAGGAGACCACACACTCTCCTGAGCATCCATCTATGTTGACTCATACTTGCTGAGTCCTTTGAGAGTCCCGAAAGAAGACTGAGTTCTCGACGTCAACTCTCTCTATCGTGCTACCTGCCAACTCTCTGACATAGAATATGAGTCCAAAAATCCACTGGAACCGAACACAGATCAACCCAAAAACTTGTACAATCCCTCATACTTGACACCAAGCATTACTGCTGTGTCAACAGTTGTTCCTACAAGATATAAAAACACATGTCCACCATAGAAAACAACTCCAAATCCACTCTCATCCAAAGCTGACACTGAAAGAAAATTAACTGTCAACTTTGGAATATATAACACCTTGCCAACCTCCAGAAGACCTCCTGACTCTAGTTGGAATCTCACCCTTCCGACCCCCTTTACTGCAAGTTGTGGGCCGGCTCCACAATTCACTTTACAGTCCGAGTCTATCTTTGTAAGATCGAGGAAAACTGACCTCAACCCAGTCATGTGCCGAGAAGATCCATTGTCCACAAACAAAGACTCAATGTCCTCGAACGCTAGGCACCCACTTCCCACGGGACCAGTCATGAGAGAGAACTCCTTCTCATATCTCTCAGCAAACTTTGCAACCTCTGATGAAGCTGACACCTCTGGTTCCGGTTGCTTCTTCTTCTTATTCAGACATTGACTGGCATAGTGGCTAGTCTTGTGACATGAAAAGCATTTCACCTTGCTCATGTCCTTCTTCTTCTCATTTCTATTTACCACAAGAGCAATTTTCTTGTCGTCTGCACAACCTAATGCCTTTTCCTAAGACCCCTACCGGATCTCCTCTTGCATAAAATCATCCCATAATCTGCTCCAGTCACGAAGCTTCTCTCTCCCCACCACACACTTGATGAAAACCTCCCACTCCTTGGTGAAGCCTTTGAGGGCTATCTGCACCAACTCTGAGTTAGGAATGACTTCTCCAACAACTTATAACTCGTCCTTCACCTGTGCAACCTAGGTGAGGTAGGTGGCCACACTCTCTCCTTTGACCATCCTAGCTCCATGGAGTTTGTTCCGGAGAGCCATTTTTCGGTTCTCGTTCTTAGCCTCATACATGCCTTTCAGTGCAACCCACATTTCATTGGTTTTTTTATTCTCAGCCAAGTGTGGAATAAGGTGGTCTTTGACCCCGTCCAATATGATTCTCTAAGTCTTGGCTTCATTCACCTCATGAACATCAAGAGCTGTGGGATCTGAAGCAGGTACAGGCACAATGGTGTTCGCAAATGACCACAATTTGTTCTCCTTGAGAACACTGCTGATTCTAAACTTTCACTGTAGTTAGTTGGAGACCCTCTCCAATCTATCTTCAAATCTGATGCTGGAATTCATCTTTTTCCACTTGAAAAAGAACCTTTTCTGCCTTCTTCATGAAAATACACCAACAAATCACTTGTTGTCCCAAGTGCCAAAGTTGCCCACTGAAATTCAGAGCCCTGGCTTTGATACCATGTTGAAATACATCTTAGTTCAACATACACTTAGACTAAATTAGATTTCAGCCTCCTATAAATATCTAACAACCATACCACTGTTCTTTATGAGATGAATTACTATTAACCAATTTCTGAAATAAAATAGCAGCGGAATACAAACATGAACAACAAATAGTAACCCACATTTGGTACAAAAATATGTGCATAAATACTTGGAGAAATATTCAGAAAATAGGACAGATTTTGAGAAGAGTGTCTCTTTATTTAGCTTAAGGAAAAATTCTGAGTATATCAACAGTTTACAATCAACATTTAATGAGCTGTACTTTAACCCTATTTGAGCAGAAATTTCACATAACCACTGTACAACACAGTCTTGAAATCTGAACTAGATTTCCTAACCAAGGGTACAAACTTTCTAGTCATCAAACAACAAAAATATGTCTCGAAATATGTGCCCATAAAAGTACAGATCTGTACCTTGCTGTATAAATCAATTTGTAGTAGAAAAACACCTTGAAATCCATGCCAAAACTTAGCCTCGATTTCTGTGCAAGCTGTGGATGCAAAACCCAACAAATAAATGTTGTACAAGCTCCTCTAATTCATACTATACAACCTCCTTGCTATACGACCTCCTCAAATATGTACTGTTCGGTTTCCTTGCTGTACGACCTCCTCTTTAAATGCTGAAAACTTGTCTAGAAATGTGTGCCAATCCCCCTAGGGATGCGTGCCAACTCCTGCTGCTGAAACTCTCTTCCTCCAAGCAAAGAAACTCTCCTTGGGAATCATGCCCTTTCACCTTCCCACTAGCTCTCCTTAAAAGTGCACCCTCCTTTTCCTAATGAGCTACCTTTAAACATTTTTGAAATGTAAGTCTCCTAACCCTTGATCTCCCATGAGTGACTCTTCACTTACCCCTCATATGAAGTGACTCAAAACATCATAAAGTCACTTTTACATTAAAAAATAATTAAAATACCCAACTTTATAAAATCACTTTATAAAGTCACTAGGAGAAAATTTGCTTGCTCAGTTCCACATGCTGAGTGCTGCCAATGAAGAAGTACCTCCAAGCTACCAAATCTCAACAACTAAAATATAACACTTTGATAATGAATAAAGCAAGTTGTTATAAAAGTGATTTTCTGAAGTAAATTATCAGCCTTATGGTTGTAGCAATCAATGGAATGCAACAAAAACATTAACCATGGGAGAGTCCCAAGAACTAGCCTAAAAAGTGTGCCCTAGTTAGTAGACTAGGTGAGTGAAGCTAGAGAGATCTCCTAGGGTTAGTTTGTGAGATAAGAGAGAGTTAACAGATAGGGTTATGCATCCCTAATGGATATAGGTTAATGTTTATAACAGAAATCAAAGTAGTGGGAGAAGAGGGACGCTTCAATGAGGCAAGAGAGCTCAAGGCTCAAGGAACACTTCTCCAAAAAGATAAACTTGAAACTAGCAAAATTCACTCTTCCCAAGTCAACGATTTTATATCTCCAATGCAATGAACTAGAGAACTAGTGCCTTTAAATATTGGGTTAATGGAGTCAAGTAAATGAACTAGAGATTCTACCTCTTTGGGGGTGTAAACCCTCTTACTCCCTAAGGAAAATATCTCTAGTTAGGGTTTGAATATGAGGGGTGTAAATTCCCTTACTTCATCAAACAAACCCTTGCAACATCAATAAACTTCAAGCAATAAATGATGAAGACTAGAGTGGGGGTCTAAATGCTCTTACGTCCCACCTACCTCCTAGCACAATAATCCTTGACTTGAAACAAATGATAGCATAAGAGTAAAAACCATACCAAATTAAGAAGATGCTAAGATAATCCACCATGAAAGCTAGAAACCATTCATCCAAGGCTAGTGCCTCACTCCTGCATCAACCATTCACCAAAGATATCCATAAACAAGTGAACAAGAGACAAATATTCCAAGTGTAGTGAAAATTTCAGATCAAGTCTTCTCACAAGAGAGAGAGTTATATTTAAATGAGATCTTATGATCTCTTATTTATACAAAATGTCACCAAGGTGACTTGTCCACATATTTAGGGGTAAACCACAAGACTAGGGGTCAACAACCCTAATCTTTCCCGCTTTAACAAATTCATATTAAACAATTCATTTAAAATTTCACCGTTGCAAAAATAAAACCCTAATTTACATGGACGTCACACCTTTAGGGTACATTTTCGCACTAGGAGAAGGTCGTTGGTGATGTAGGAGGCTAGTAAGGCTTCCCAAAGCCACGTTTCAAGCATCCAAATGTCTTCCTTCATGGTCAAAGCCACAAACACCTAAAAACGTCCAAGTTCCAATGCATATCACCTCACCACCATGCCCTAACCCACCAAATATGACGTCAAGCTCAAAAAGAGGACGTTTTGCCCCTCCTGGGCAAATCGTTTGGCAAGTGAGGGATGGGCTAAGTCTTCCACATCATATTTTAGGTCTTTAATACTACGTTCCTATGATCCGGCATGTGGAACCTTGGAATCCAACCTATGGGCTTGCAACTCCATGGGTTTGTTCTTCCAAAATTGTCCACCAACTAGGTCCTGCAAAGAAAAATAAACACGCCCTCCAAGGATCTCAAGTCATAAAATCATGATAAGTGAATCCAATCAATAAATGAGCCACCTAAGCATGTGTATCAAAGATCACTATATCAAATAATTAATTTCTCAAAAACAATATGTGACTTGTCAAGATTGTATCTGGGAGGGTTGACGAGGTGTCCTATTGGGTAGATCTTTCCCTAGGTCAAGGAGAGTTTCCAAGAGATCCCTCTCTAAGCCATGTAAAGTGGTTGGCGTGGTTGGGGTTAAGAATCAATGGACATAGGGCTCATGACATATAAGAGGTCGTAGTGTCTCATTCATGGGTGCCTTTGTAGAGGGTGTGTGGTACCTTTGTCCGCAATGTGCTTTTTCCAAGCCCATTATTTGTTATTCCTTTATTCTTTCATAATTTTAAGGAAAGGTTGAAGGTCACTGCCCTAGTGTGGTGTCCAGATAATGGCAATGTCACCCACAAAAACCTAGTGGAAATGAGAAGGTTGGCTCGTGATGAGACCCCCTTTCTCTCAACCATGAAACTGAGAGCCATTACCCTAGTTTGGTGACCAGATGATGGCAATGCCATACCACTAGATATTCATGGATGTGATAGCTTGGCTCGTGATCAGACCTCCTATCCTTAAACCAACCTTTTAATCATTTTAAATTATATTTCATTGTGGGTCCCCCTTTACTCAAAGATAAGCGTTTCATTGTTTTCTTGGGTGATCCTTGGGTGAAGCATATAGAAGGTTCTTACATACTATTTTATCTTACCGAACATCGATCCCTCTGGGTCTCTATCCCTTTCTTCCCATAGAACGAGGGACAACCTCTTCTTGGGTCAATACACCCTAAAATCCCAAGAGATAAGGAAATGGGGGGAAATAATGATGAAAAGTGGTAAGTATGGTCGGGAACAATACGATGACTTTTCAAGGGAGTTCCTTGTAGAAAACCAATCCCCAAGGAACACCACTTACTAGGGCACAATGTCAACCACCAAGGTGAAGCAGGGAAAAAGGCATAATGTCCAAGCATATATCATGAAATCTAGAGAAATATAAGATACAACATACTCAAATGGTTTAAATATTGAAATGATGCTCACCATAATATTGACTTGTACCTCTTGGAGCAAGGCCCATTGCCTTCCGGAAGCCAGCTGATGTGGTGGATGCCATTTGAAAATGTGTGACTATCTGTGGTGGTGAGAGGGGTATCCAACTGTGCAAAAGGGTACTGTTGGTCATGTAGTCTCTCAACACTCCATATATGCAACATGAGGGCATCGAGACATAATCTCCTTAGTTATCCACAAAATGGGGATAACATCTGGCTCCTACTTGGGGGCATGTGCTCGTCGTAGAGTGCATGAGAACCACAACATCTCATGGTAGACCTTTTCCTGCCAAAAAATTAGACAAAGGGATCAGAGCATCTAGGGTGGTGTTATCACCCTTCATCCATATATATATAAATCCGAAATGAAAACTAAACTAGAAAATAAAAATTTTGACATTTTTCAAAAATTTCTAAGCTAAGAATGAAATCAATATGCAAGTAGAAAAAAAATGAAAATGAAATGCATCTAAACTAGTATGAGCAATCAAGATGAAAAATGCAGGGGAAATCAAGATGAATTACCTACTTACCTGGGGCATGGGCCCTAAAGAAGTCATGTACCACCTTGGAAGTAATGTTTTAGGAGAGATCCATTCATGGGTAGTGGCATCCTCCTCCCTTCTATCATGGATAAGTAGAAAGATTCTGGCCCGTATACTTCCTCTGTTTTGTAGGGGCCTGTTATCCCCACTTTTTAGGGATAACTAGGAGATCATGTCCTGAGGCCCACAGGTCCTAGACATGGAGTACCGAGAGAAGGATTGACCTGAGCATGGCCCTGGAGGGCCCACCTTTTCTTCTTCCATTGTCTTTGTCTTGTCAGCAGCAACAACATCCATCACCATCGACTTGGTACTGTATCAGAAGAGGTTCTTGCTCCACGAGGTAATTGGTCCAGGTATCATGGTATGTTTCACTTTTGATCATTGAAACCTTTGAATATATGCATCTGATTCCTTTTATCTCTAACAACTGCTTGGATCTTACATTTTCCCACTAGACCATGTTTGGGGGGATTGACAGGGTGCCCTAGCAAGCCTGTGTCTGTAGGTTTTGGTTTTCCACTGGGGGGATTTCTGAAAAACCATCATCCTCTCCCATCATACTATCACTTTTACATCTTGTTTCCCGCTCATCTATCCCATTTCCCTTGTCCGGGCATTGGGTTGACCTATTTTCAGGACTGAACTTTACCTTGTGGGAAGAAGGGGCTAAAGATCCAGAAGGTAAAAGCAAGCTGGTAAACGATAAAAGCCTAAGAATAAGCCTCGAGATGCTTCGCCCAGCAATCCTCGAGAAAGCAATAAAAGGATTCTCAACAAGAAACAAGAGGGACCCGAAAAAATAATAAAACAAGACCTAATCAGAGGATAGGGGGTCTCATCATGAGCCAGCCTATTAGGTTCATGGGTATCTAGCAGTATGACATTTCCACCAGATGGTTACCATGCCAGGGTAGTGACTCTTGGTTGCATGGCCAAGGGAAAGGGGGTCTCATCATGAGCCAACCTTCTCATTTCTGCGAAAGTACTTGTGGGTAACGCTGTCAGCTCTGGTCACCATGCCAAGGCAGTGTCCCCTGATTAGCTCTTGAACAGAAAAATCAAATAAAAATAAAAAGAATACAAAGAATAAAGACAATAATGGGCTTGGAAGAAATGCATCCATGACAGGGACAACTCGCCTTCTACAAAGGCAACCATAGGTAACACGTTGCATCCTTGGCCCTTACTGCACCCACATGCTTGGACATCCCCTGACCACATCATCCACTTACATGGCTTGGATGAGGTCTCTCTGGGAACTTTCCTTTTTCTATGGACACTAGCCCAATAGGAAGCCTTGTCCTTTTCCCTAGACTTGTATTGGAGGCTTGTGTAACGTCTTTGAGCTATTGATTGATGTATTAGGGATTTTATGAATGTGTTTAATAATATTAATGATGAAATGTGATTGACATTGCCATGATCCTTGTGATTGATGAGCCCATGAAGGGCATAGCCTTTGATGTGCATGACCATACTCGACGGACATGTACCATTTGGACCAATACACATGGGGAGATGATCAGTTCGGACCTCCATGGGGCTGAAGAGCCTATCAGATGGATGCTGAGACCCCACCATGGGGTAGTGACGAGACGGAGATGGATCAGTGTCTTGCACCAAAGAAGAAGAGGACGTTCCACCAGAGGCACCCGGTGGAGCTTGACCTAGGGGGATTTTCCCCTTTTCAGTGAAACGTTGGCCTTGGAATGCCTAGGATGTCACCCATCATAGCCATGATGTCATCCAACAGTATGGACGTTTTGGGAGGCAGACTAGGCAGTATTGGCACGCGTGGCAGGTTGGAGAAGCCCAAGGAGGGCTAACGTTTTGCTCCAGGATGCCCCATTTTCCCTAGAAGGGGCTAATGCCTCCCTTAGAGGGGCT
>JASDQU010013712.1:200448-218883 GCA_032191745.1 Picea mariana
AATAATCCACCTTGACTTTGTCACTTTACTTTATCATTTAAATAATGATTTCTTCTTTTAGGTCACTTTGACTTCTTTGACCTTGGGGGCTTCAAGCCTTCATGTGGGGGTCCTTAATCTTCGTAAGGCCATAACTCTCAAACCATGAGGAGTTATGTGACATTCCACATACCACTGGAAATGGCATGACAAGCACTATCCACCTAGGATAGTTTCACCAACAATTTCCTTGATCTTCATCTCATTATTCCACATACAAGCATGGGTCCTCCAACCATTATTCTAGGATAAATCAATCCGTAAAGCGTCTTCCCATGAGGGATTTCACCATAAGGGGAACACTTTTGAGTTCATACATTTGTTCACCTTATCAATCATGATAAGAAAATGATGAGACCAAGGGTCCTCCAACCATTCTTCTAGGATAACTCAATCTGCAAAGCGTCTTCCCGCGAGGGCTTTCACCATAAGGGGACCACTTTGGAGTTCATCCATTTGTGCACCTTATCAATCATGATAAGACAATAATGTGTCATTTATACATTTTTCCAACAATGCATCATATACCAATGAAACCACAACGATCCATCTTCATCTATGCATTCTCATCATGTATCAATGACAACTCATTGATCCATCTTCATCTATGCATTCTCATCAAGGAAAATACACATTATATTACATCAATCAATCAATCCTTTGACATAAATCAATGACATCAATAAATCAAACCATTGGCATCAATGACAACATGATCCAACAATCTCCCCCTTTGGCATTGATGACAATACCAACATTGATGTCAACACCAATTACCAATTATTGATGTCAACACCAATTACCAATTATTGATGTCAACATGTAGGTAAGGCATTCTCTACATCAATAGTCAATGTGACTATCTCTCCCCATCAATGAATATCAATCACATAAATGTGATTAACTCTCCCCCTTTGACATCAATGGAAAAGGGCCATTCTCATCTTGGGGCCCCCTGTCTGAATGCCTTTGATATTCCTCTGAATAATCTCTCCCCTACAAGGGATATCACTCTGATGTAATGTTGAAGATACATCGAACATACTCCTCCTGTGACCATTGCTCCCCTTGAAATTATGCTCCTATTCTCTTTCTTCAAGTATAGGGCTCTTTTCTAGGTATGCATATGATAAATATATCCTCCTAGAATCATGGGAAGAAGAATGACTCCCCTATGGGTATGTCTCCCATATCTTTTCTGCAAGATGAACATTGTGCTACCATATAACGATCCTTGGACCTGTTCATGCATCAAATTCATGCCATACCAAGAATCATGAAGAAAAAGATATGTCAACAATGAAATAAAGAATCATGAGCAAAATATCAACCAAGTACATCCTGTACAAAATGTGTGCTCATCACGCACAACACCTATGCACATCAACATCATGCAATGTGCCAAAAGATATCATCCATGGAATGTATTAATCATATGCCTTTATCAACATGCCAACATGTGCATCTACCAATATGCCAACCATGTGCATCCACCAATATGCCAACCATGTGCATCTACCAACATGCCAAACAATGCATCATATCACTCATGATATGTCTCCATCATGAACCAAGTGCCATAATCAGCTATCTCAAACAAATGCCAATTGTTGTGCTAATCAAGTAGTACCAATGGTGTAGTATCATCAAGCATATGCCATCTATGAGTGTACCAAACATGTACATTACCATGCACCAATACCACAAAATGATGAATCCCATATATGTATGCCAAATACTCCATAAAACATGTGCCAATCAAATTGCTAGTAGGTGCCTCTTCCAATGTACTAGAAAAGTACCAATCATGCATCAACTATAGATCAACAATGATGTACAACATGATCACCTCATAAAATCACCAACCGTATGTACCTATATGTAGCCCAATCGACATGAAAAATGCATGCACCATGATATCAACATATGCTTCCAATAATACATCATAAGATATATCAATGAAACTCAAATATATAACTTCCCATATGCTTCATCTATGCATTCTCATCAAGGAAAATACACATTATATTACATCAATCATCAATCAATAAATCCTTTGACATAAATCAATGACATCAATCAATCAAACCATTGGCATCAATGACAACATGATCCAACATACCTGACCTAAAATGTAAAATTAGGTCAAGGTTTTGTATAAATGAGAGATTTTCACTCTCATTTTTGCATCACAATTGACTCACTCATTAGTGAGGTCTGAAATTAACGCCCTATATTGGGTTATTGGATAATTGGGTGATGTGCACTTGTTGAAGGAAGGCTATTTTGGCATATTTTGGTTTCTCTCTTGAAGGAAGGTGTTACAACTAGGGTTTGCACATTTATTTCTTGGTGAATTGTAAGTATTTTTCTGCAAAAATTCTTGAATGAATGGTTGTAGTTTAATTTCTTGCATATATTTATGATTATTGCTGAATAAAAACCCTAGGTGACAAGCACACAAGTAGGTCCTTGTCTCATGTCCCCTGATAGAGATATTTTCAGCCATTGAAGAGGAAAAAGAGAGCCTAGCCGTAGCTACACTCCTTTCTCCTTTTCTCCCTTTGCTAGCCGTACCTATTTGAGCTCAAGAAGGAGAAGACATCCCAGGCCTAGGTTATCTACACTTATGGCCATTTTCTTCTAGGGTTTGATGATAGAGCCTTGCTATAGCAACACTCTCCCTCATTTGACTCTCTTGTCATGACTTTATCTTTCATGCTAGCCGTTCTTTCCATCTAAGGAAGGAGGAGAGAGCACGAGGCCTTGCCATAGAAACACCGGAGTCAGCCTGTCTCCCCTAGGGTTTTGTCTCTGAGGCGGTGCCATAGAAACACTTCAGAGCTCTTCCCTCCAGTACTTAGCCATCCTCCTTCAACTTGGGCATCCTTCATTTTTGACTCCATTAAATCCTAAGGCATTGATCTAGAAATCCTCCAACGTTGAAGTGAAATTGGTCAAACAACTCTCAAACACTTTGAATTTTAAACCCTAACTACACTAACCCTAGCTCTAGCTAACCCTACTAACCCTAAGTTGTTGATGTCATCCTTGTTTATTACATCTTAATGCAACAAAATTTTACTTTATGAGCAATTGAATGGTAGTTAAAGGCATTAATTAAGTCAAGTATTGATTTATTGCATTGAATTCCATATCGTTCTAGTATTTATTGGTGAAGTGACATTATCTTTCAGTGCTATTTTGTAAACATTGCCTTCGTCAACATTTACTTTCAAATTGCTTATATTGAATATCAAATAGTCTTTGATATATATGAAGTACTAACCAAAGCCTGCATATATCAGTTTATTGTTGCTTTGTTCTCGGGCAAGGATTCTACTTGGTTATCTTTGTTGGCTATAAGCCAGACTATCTGTTCTGGTGGTGATCTGTGAAGGGGGAAACTTGTCATTGTCTGATTACCCTTTAGCCTCTTCAAAACCCCAGGTCACCGGGGATGTCTCCCCTAGGCCTCACCTTCCTAAAGAGAAAGAACCTCCCCATCATGGTGACATTGGGTGGGATAGGTTCCTGTTACGCCAGTTTGGCCTTTTGCTTTATAGCCTTTCTTCCCAACTACAAACTATGTGATAACATTTTGGTGTCGTTGCCGGGGAACACTGAGTCAATTCTCCTCAAACGAAAAACCTTTTCGGTAAGCCTTGCCTCAGAGACTATTATCTTACAAGCTTGCCTGGCGACTCCACTAGGGTGTTTTCCCTTTTCTTTGGTAGTTTCAAGTAAACTATTTGGCGACTCCACAAACCAAAGAGAGGTTCAATAATCCTCCGTTTTCTTTTAGAAGGAAGCCTCCCAAGAACTCTCCTGTTGTCAAATCACTCTTCAGGAAAATCCTTCCTTTAAGAACCATGTCTAGCTCTAAGACCACTACAAAGAACCCAGCCAACAATCAAAGACAATGGTCATCTACTCTTTTCAAACCGTTAGACATGTCAGCCATACCAGGCTACCCTAGGCAAATGCCACCTAAGTATGAGAAGTGGTTTCCTAAATTCACCGGTACTGATGCAATTAGTGCCGAAAAGCACATGAGCAACTTTTGGGCATTTTTTCAGCTTCATCCCATTAGTGATGATGTTGAAGAATTAGTCATGAAGTTGTTCTCTGCTACTCTTTATGATGCCTCAAGGCATTGGTACCTGAGCCTTCCCGATGGGAGCATCAAAACCATGGACAAACTTGAAGAGGCCTTTCTCAAAAGATGGAGTGTCAAAGAAGACCCTAACATGCTCCTCAGCCGACTGAATAACCTTGCCAAATATGAAAATGAGTCCATTTGGGAGTTCTACACTAGATTTGAAACTTTTCTGCAAAGGATCCCCGCAAGCCATCATCTGAAAGATGATTACCTTGTCCACGTTTACACCAGATATTTCAATGGCCAACTAGGGTATCTTCTCAGAGATAAAAACCCCCAATCCATTTAGGAAGCCCAAGAGCTCACTACTAAAATAGAGGGAAACCTCTTTTCATCCAAGATTGAGCCTTTTGCTAATCCAAGGGGAAGAATAGACACCAAACCAAAAATAGTTCACAACACTGAGCCTACTTCATGCCTGTGTGCCGCTATTGCCAAGATGCAAGCCTCTATTGATGGTATCATAAAAAATCAAGAGCAAATGATGAGTAGGATTGTCAACTTGGAAATATCTCAGACCTAAGCACCCAGGGTCCCGTACAAAGAGAAATTCCAGAAGGGGAACCAATTTTATAAACCAAAGAATGAGCAAGAAGTTCCAAACACCTTAGCCTTTGCAAACGTTGTTGATGAAAATCCTTGGTGCCTAGAATGAAGTGAAGCACATTGGGAGCATGAGTGTCCTTACAGTAATGGCTATCAACAAGTCAACAACATGGACCATTTCATGGAGTTTCCTCAAATAAATATCACCGATGCAGAACATCATGAAGCCGTAAAAGAAGCAGCTAGGTCAGCAAGGATGGCGATAATAAACAACTTAGACCAAGAATCATGAGAGAAGCTAAAGAAACAAGAATTTCAGGTGTACAGAAGAAAGAAGTTGAACCAACCTACTGCTAATCAAGCAAAGCCCCCACCCTTGGAAATACTTCTTCCCAAGACATCCAAGGCTAGGAAGCTTGACCTAAACTTTGACTTCAAAGGGGCATTATAAAAAATGGATGTAAACGTTCCCCTCAGAGAGGCCATTAAGATCCCGTCCGTCAAAGAACGCTTTGACACTTTCTTTCTGGGATCGAATGAACCCATGGACCCCCTTATTATGTTTCAAGCTGATCATTTCANAGGTGTACAGAAGAAAGAAGTTGAACCAACCTACTGCTAATCAAGCAAAGCCCCCACCCTTGGAAATACTTCTTCCCAAGACATCCAAGGCTAGGAAGCTTGACCTAAACTTTGACTTCAAAGGGGCATTATAAAAAATGCATGTAAACGTTCCCCTCAGAGAGGCCATTAAGATCCCGTCCGTCAAAGAACGCTTTGACACTTTCTTTCTGGGATCGAATGAACCCATGGACCCCCTTATTATGTTTCAAGCTGATCATTTCAAGGTCCAATATGATGAGAACCCTCCCTTTTTCATGACTTTAATGATGAACAACAAAAGCCTCAACAATTGCATGTTAGATACAGGGGCAGGTGCCAACATGATGTCACTTAAAGTCATGCGACAAATGGGTTTGAAGGTCACACGGCCTTACAGGAATGTATGTGGCTTCGAATCTAAATCCATACCCACACATGGGGTAGCCGAGAATGTGGAAGTTCGCCTTAAGGAGTACCCAGAGAAATTAGTCCACATTGACATCGTGGTAGTTGACGTCCCAGATGTGTGGGAAATGTTGTTGTCTAGGAAATTCGTTTCAATGTTGGGTGGCACTCTCGAGATGGACCTCACGTTTTTGAAATTGCCTTTAGGAAATGGAACAATAGGCCATCTCCTAAATGTGCCAATAACCAGAGACCATGTGCAAGATATTACTCACCTCGTCAACAATGACAAGGCACAAAACAAGATGATACAAACTCTTCAAAAGTATTCTCCAGAAGATATGCCCTTTGCAATGGAAGAGGAATTTGGTCATATCAAATGGCCCAAGAAAGAAGAATACCAACAACTCCTAGATAAATTCAAGAGCAAAGAGATTGGGACGGTGAAGATATTAAAGAAAGCTGAAGATGACGTACAAATATGCCCATCCCAACAGGAAGTGTTTACAATAGAATCCCACCCTCCTCCCTCAACACAATACACCAGGGTTGTCCAAGGGACGACCAAATACAAAGTTAGAAAGTACAAGGAAGGAGACATGGTATAGATGTGGAATACCCAGAAAGGAGAGCCAACTAATGTAAAAGGAAGCGCTCAGTCATGGCTCGAACCCTTCAAAGTTGGAATGGAATCAGTTGACGACTCATATTACTTGTCCACTTTGGAGGGAAGAAGGTGCCCATTACCTATCAACGAGCACCTCCTCAAACCCCACCAAGGTGGGGGGACTTGACTTCACAGGTAAGTGTAGGTAAGTAGGCATTTTGCACTCGTGTATTATATCATTTGCATTGCATGTTAGTTTTCTTTTATATTCACACTTATTGATTGTTTTCTTTCAGTCTATATATATATATATATATCTATATGTATGCTGGGGTGGCATTACCACCCCAATTTTGTTACTGATACCTCTATCAAGATTGAGCAGGTATGCAGGTTATGCTAGAGATGATGAGGTTCTCATGCACTCTACGGTGAGAACGTGTCCCCGAGTTGGAGCCAGATGTTATCCCCACTTTTTAGGGATAACTGGGAGATCATGTATTGAGGCCCACAGGTCCTAGACATGGAGTACTGAGATCAGGATTGACCTGAGCATGGCCCTGGAGGGCCCACCTTTTCTTCTTCCATTGTCTTTGTCTTGTCAGTAGCAGCAACATCCATCACCATCGACTTGGTCCTGTATCAGAAGAGGTTCTTGCTCCATGAGTTAATTGGTCCAAGTATCATGGTATGTGTCACTTTTGATCATTGAAAACTTTGAATATATGCATCTGATTCCTTTTATCTCTAACAACTGCTTGGATATTACATTTTCCCACTTGACAATGTTTGGGGGGATTGACAAGGTGCCATAGCAAGCCTATGTCTGTAGGTTTTGGTTTGCCACTGGGGGGATTTCTGAAAAGCCATCGTCTGCTCCCATCATACTACCACTTTTACATCTTGTTTCCCGCTCATCTATCCCATTCCCCTTGTCTAGGCATTGGGTAACGCTATCAGCTGTGGTCACCACACCAAGGCAGTGTCCCCTAATTAGCTCTTAAATAGAAAAAGAAAATAAAAATAAAAAGAATACAAAGAATAAAGGAAAGAATGGGCTTGGAAGAAATGCATCCATGACAGGGACAACTCGACTTCTACAAAGGCACCCACAGGTAACATGTTTCATCCTTGGCCCTTACTACACCCACATGCTTGGACATCCCCTGACCACATCATCCAGTTACATGGCTTGGATGAGTTCTCTCTGGGAACTTTCTTTTTTCTGTGGACACTAGCCCAATAGGAATCCTTGTCCTTTTCCCTAGACTTGTATTGGAGGCTTGTGTAATGTCTTTGAGCTATTGATTGATGTATTAGGGATTTTATGCATGTGTTTAATAATATTAATGATGAAATGTGATTGACATTGCTATGATCCTTGTGACTGATGAGCCCATGGAGGGCGTATCCTTTGATGTGCAGGACCATACCCGACAGACAGGTACCATTTGGACCGATACACATGGGGAGATGATTAGTTCGGACCTCCATGGGGTTGCAGAGCCCATCAGATGGATGCTGAGATGAGACATAGATGGATTGGTGTCTTGCATCGGAGAAGAAGAGGACGTTCCACCAGAGGCACCTAGGGGAGCTTGACCTAAGGGGATTTTCCCCTTTTCAGTGAAACATTGGCCTTGGAAGGCCTAGGACATCACCCATCATAGCCATGATGTCATCCAATAGTATGGACGTTGTGGGAGGTAGACTGGGCAGTATTGGCACGTGTGGCAGGTTGGATAAGCCCAAGGAGGGCTAACGTTTTGCTCCAGGATGCCCCATTTACCCTAGAAGGGGCTAACGCCTCCCTTAGAGGGGATTCTTATCTCTTTATAGCTCAATTATTGTTTTAATTTGAAAATTTAATGTAAAACAATATGATTTTGATAATTTGGCCTTGTCGGCCTTTTACCTGACCTAAAATGTAAAATTAGGTCAAGGTTTTATATAAATGAGAGATTTTCACTCTCATTTTTTCATTACAACTCACTCACTCATTAGTGAGGTCTAAAATTAGTGCCCTATCTTGGGTTATTGGATAATTGGGTGATGCGCACTTGTTGAAGGAAGGCTATTTTGGCATATTTTAGTTTCTCTCTTGAAGGAAGGTGTTACAACTAGGGTTTGCACAGTTATTTTTTGGTGAATTGTAGGTATTTTTCTGCAAAACTTCTTGAATGAATGGTTGTAGTTTAATTTCTTGCATGTATTTATGATTATTGTTGAATAAAAACCCTAGGTGATAGGCACACAAGTAGGTCCTTGTCTCATGTCCCTTGATAGAGAGATTTCAGCCATTGAAGAGGAAAAAGAGAGCCTAGCCGTAGCTACACTCCTTTCTCCTTTTCTCCCTTTTCTATCCGTACCTGTTTGAGCTCAAGAAGGAGAAGACGTCCCAGGCCTAGGTTATCTACAGTTAGGGTCATTTTCTTCTAGGGTTTAATGATAGAGCCTTGCTGTAGCAACACTCTCCCTCATTTGAATCTCTTGTCATGACTTTATCTTTCATGCTATCCGTTCTTTCCATCTAAGGAAGGAGGAGAGAGCACGAGGCCTTGCCATAGCAACACTAGAGTGAGCCTCTCTCCCCTAGGGTTTTTTCTCTGAGGACCTACCATAGCAGCACTTCAGAGCTCTTCCCTCCAGTCCTTAGCTGTCCTCGTTCAACCTGTGCGTCCTTCATTTTTGACTCCATTAAACCCTAAGGCACTGATCTAGAAATCCTCCAACGTTGAAGTGAAATTGGTCAAACAACTCTCAAATGCTTTGAATTTTAAACCCTAGCTCTAGCTAACCCTACTAACCCTAAGTTGCTGACATCATCCTTGGTTATTACATCTTAATGCAACAACATTTTACTTTATGAGCAATTGAATGGGAGTTAAAGGAATTAATTAAGTCAAGTATTTATTTATTGCATTGAATGCCATATCGTTCTAGTATTTATTGGTGAAATGACATTATCTTTTAGTGTTATTTTATAAACATTGACTTCGTCAACATTTACTTTCAAATTGCTTATATTGAATATCAGATAGTCTTTGATATATATGAAGTACTAACCAAAGCCTGCATATATTAGTTTATTGCTGCTTTGTTCTCGGGCAGGGATTCTACTTGGTTATCTTTGTTGGCTATAAGCCGAAATATATGTTATGTTGGTGATCTGTGAAGGGGGAAAATTGTCATTTTCTGATTACCCTTTAGCCTCTTCAAAACCCCAGGTCAGCGGGGACGTCTCCCCTGGGCCTTACCTCCCTAAAGAGAAAGAAACTCCCCATCGTGGTGACATTGGGTGGGATAGGTTCTTGTTACACCAGTTTGGCCTTCTACTTTATAGCCTTTCTTCCTAGATACAAACTGTGTGATAACATTTTGGTGCCGTTGCAAGGGAACATTGAGTCAATTCTCTTCAAACGACAAACCTTTTCGGTAAGCCTTGCCTCAGAGACTATTATCTTACAAGCTTGCTTGGTGACTCCACTAGGGTGTTTTACCTTTTCTTTGGTAGTTTCAAGTAAACTATCTGGCGACTCCACAAACCAAAGAGAGGTTCAATAATCCTCCTTTGTCTTTCAGAAGGAAGCCTCCCAAGAACTCTCCTGTTGTCAAATCACTCTTCGGGAAAAGCCTTCCTTTAAGAACCATGTCTAGCTCTTAGACCACTACAACGAACCCAACCAACAATCAAAGAAAATGGTCATCTACTCTTTTCAAACCGTTAGACATGTCAACCATACCAGGCTACCCTAGGCAAATGCCACCTAAGTATGAGAAATGGTTGCCTAAATTCACCAGTACTGATGCAATTAGTGCCGAAGAGCACATGAGCAACTTTTGGGCGTTTTTTCAGCTTCATCCCATTAGTGATGATGCTGAATACTTAGTCATGAAGTTGTTCTCCGCTACTCTTTATGATGCCTCAAGGTGTTGGTACCTGAGCCTTCCCGATGGAAGCATCAAAACCATGGACAAACTTGAAGAGGCCTTTTTCAAAAGATGGAGTGTCAAAGAAGACCCTAACATGCTCCTCACCCGATTGAATAACCTTGCCAAATATGAAAATGAGTCCATTCGGAAGTTCCACACTAGATTTGAAACTTTTCTGCAAAGGATCCCCACAAGCCATCATCTGAAAGATGATTACCTCGTCCACGTTTACACCAGATCTTTCAATGGCCAACTAGGGTATCTTCTCAGAGATAAAAACTCCCAATCCATTCAGGAAGCCCAAGAGCTTGCTACTAAAATAGAGGGAAACCTCCTTTCATCCAAGATTGAGCCTTTTTCTAATCCAAGGGGAAGAATAGACACCAAACCAAAAATAGTTCACAATGCTGAGCCTACTTCAGACCTATGTGCCAGTATTGCCAAGCTACTAGCCTCTATGGATTCCTCGGTTCACAATTGATTAATTTTGGTGATTCCTCGGTTCCAATGTTGTATTCAACAATCTCATCACTGATTTTGTTCGAAGGTTTCCCTTTATACATATCATTTCATTCAAAGATATTTTATAAAGGAACAATACCTTTGGGTAGGGCTTTTCGGCCACATCGATGATCTCAATATTTTCTCTTTCAGCCAACAAGTTTATTCGAGCTTCAGAGAACTCTCTCTCATTCTGTAGAAAGCGAAGAATTTGACTGTCATCTTTGAAAACTTTCCAATGTTCTAAGTTTTCAGGTAACAAAGGTCTAAAGTTTACTTCCACCTTGTAGAAACTGATTTCTTTGGAAAGTTGTAATTTCGAAGCGGAAACAACAAGATTGTCTACCAAGTGATTTTCTTTCCTAGGGATGGCCTCAATGGAAAAGTTGTCAAATTTTTTTATGGCATCCCTTATAGCATCCCTATATTGTTTTAACCTTGGTCTTTTCACAACAAACTTCTTATTGACTTGTGAAACAATTAGGTTGGAATCCCCCTTTACATGCAGACTCTTGATGTTCATATTGATGGCTAGATTAACGCCCACGATAAGGGCTTCGTAATCAAAAATGTTGTTTGTGTAGTCAAACTCAAGTCTGTATGAGAAAAGGGTGGTTTCATTATCTGGCTACCTTAAGACTATCCCTGCACCCAAGCCTATGCTTGAGTGTGCACTGTCAAAATACATGCCCAAGATCCTTCTTTTCTTTCTTCATCAATAAAGGGGGAATTTTCCAAAATAAACATGGTGTTTATTCCTTCTTCCAAAACTTGATGTTTTACGTTGATATGACCCACAATACTTCCATCTCTGGTCATGTCTCTGAGAGACACTTGCTCGTTACCTTTTTCAACTTTAACCCTCGTTTCCTCGAGAGGTTCTACAAGAATGTTTTGAAAGTATTGTGAGAATTTTTCTTCAGCCCACTTTGTGGCTTACTTCTTCTCCAGTTCCAAGATCTCATTCGGTGGGACATGTGTTTTTTCTAACATTACCTCTCTCTTTTATTCTATAATATTGATCATAAGATAGGCTGCCCTTTGATCTGCTTTCTCTCGTTCCTCTCGTAGGTAAGTTCTGACGATTGAGGGGAAGTTTGGCAAGACAAAGTCATCGATCTAATTAATCTAAAGAGTCCCTTTGGGGTTCTCTTATTCTTGTACAAGAGAGGAAACTAAGTTTTATTCTATTTCACATGCTCTCTTCTAAGCCTCAAAAACAATGGTAGGACGTCTCCCAATTAGGGCTCCATACAGATCTTTCATAGTTGATATATATAGCTTGAGAATGGTAGCTTTGGGAGGTGTTAGTGTCCTATAAATAGGTTGTTAGGATGTGAGTCAAAAATGTATGATAGGGTAAAGTAATGCTTTGGTCTCATAAAGGCCATGGCATGACTTCTCTTAGGTTATGAGTCAATGGGTTTATTTTTGATAAAGGTGTTTGAGTAAGGTCGTAAAATAAAGTTGAGTCATGAAACATATGGTCTTGGTGCCAAAGGCATGTGTTTTCATATCACTAAAGAGTCATAATGAAAGATCATGAGGTCAATTCAAGTTATTTATAGTCAGTCTTGTCATGGTCCTAAAGATTTCATAAGCTCAAATCCGTTGGAGGCACGTGGCATCATCAAGAAAATTATAGAGCTGCATAAGTTGTTGTGAAACTTCCTAATGTTGCACAATCGAGTATTAAGGTACGATGAGGTATGATGGGTACACTTGATGGTTTATTTTGGATTTATCATTCAAATTGTTCATACACCAGGTCAAGAAACCCCCAGATACCATTTTATTTCTCTTCAAATTTGAAAATATTCAATCCAAGATTGTTGCACACGAGCTGCAGGGGACGCTGCTCACAACGTTGGGCACCTTCAAACAACCTTGCTTCCACACTCTCCAACTGATGTTTCAGATTTGTATGACATTCTTATGCACAATGTAATTTTTTTTTTTATGGATCATTATACATGATCATTTTGTTTCCCTATTACGCATTGAAAATATTAGTTTTGATTTGTGAAGGACAAATTCATAGTTCTGTAGCAGGCACGCTGCGCAACTATATCAGTCTGTTTTGAGCATCAATATGAGGTTATTGTCAAATTCTGGAATGGGATATATCCATTTTATAATTAAATAAACATTTACTACATCAAATTAGGGAAATTTTCAATCAGTAAGTAAAGTGAACTCTTCATGGCAGTTTACACATGTCAAAAATTTAAGGTGTGAGAAGCAAACATGTTTTCTGAAGGAAATAAAGGGTTCTTGGGAACCTTGCCATGATTTTGAGTTTGTTGTTATCATTAACCATCTCCACCAATCAATCTAGATCAAGAAACGAACCAAGAAGATGAGTTGCTGCGCAACTGCATTGCGCTTCTCCTGTAGGTTATTGCTGCGTAGAAACCTTGTTGTGCAACTATGATAGAGCATGTTGCGTTTCTGACTGTTTTAGCAGTCAAATTCAAGATCATTTTTTGACCAAATGGAAAGGAATTTTTGAAAAATAAAATAGGTTTTTGTTATGGACAAACCAAATAACAAAAACCTCTCTCAAGTTTGCAACATGTGTCATAGTTTGGGAGATTTGACTGGATCTTTACAACCCATTTTTCCATATTTAAGAATTTAATGTTTTCATGTTTTAGTCATCATCTTTGGGCGTGGATAACAAGAAGATGGAGAGGAATTTTAGAAACTTGTGAGATTTAATTTCAAGAACGGGTTCATCTACAAAAACCTCTCTCAGTTTTGAAAAAAATATTTTTATTAAGGAGATATGATGCCATCTTTGACCCCTATTTTCCCAGTCTGTTGCACAATYTGTTGCGTTTTTGCTGTAGGTTATTGTTGTGCAATAGGTTGGCTACGCAACTGTGATAGAGAATCCAAATCACCTTCAGATCAACAATGAAAGGTCATAAAGCATGCCACCTCATATGTATCGATTTCAAGGGTTAAAGAGAATCATAATAGGGATTTAAAGGTCTATCTTATCAAGTTGTTATATGTGTTTAATGAAGTCAACTTTGACTCATTTTGTTTTGCAGTTAGTTCAGATGTTATTGCCAAAATATATTGTAACTGTAGCTTGACTTAGGGAGGCAGTTGAATTCGAATTTAGGAGGATAGGAGGTGACTTTTGTATATATTTTATGCTTCTACATGAGCTTAGGGATGGTGGGGAGTGTGTGAGGAAGTTTTATTGTCTGCATATTGTAAATCTTTTTGAGATTAATAAATCTTTGGACCAGAAGCACCTGGAACTTGACATTAGAGATACATGTGATTATTGACTCTTTATGCTTGTGCTCCTACTGTGTATGTGATCTCACTATAGAATCAATTTTTTTTTTTATTTTTTTTATTTTTTTTTTATTTTTATGTTTTCCTCTATATGTTAATTTGAAATATATGTACACAAATTCATTTGAACCTGATGCTTTGTTGCATATATTTTCAATTCTTTTTTTGCTATAATCACCTTAGGATTCATCCTTGATAAGCCATTTTGCAAATCACCAAGTGTCCAACAGTTTGTTAAGCTCCGACCTATGACCCCATTGCCCAATGGACTTTCTACCCACCTTGCCACCAACTATGTAAATCCAATTTCATCTTAGAAATCTAGCCTTTGATTCAAAACCAAATCAATCCTTTCAATGATTGATTTGAAGAGAGAGAGCCCCCTCTGGGTTGGAAGGGCTAGCTTCCAGCCTCAAGTTGGTTTGTGGTTACCTTTGTGATTTGCCTCCTCAGTCAAGGAAATTTTACAGAGTGATAACAAGATGTTTCAACTCTTGAGGAAAACATCTTATGAGGGTTTTAAACCTATCATTGAAATCCCTTACATCTTCCCCTGATTTTCTTATGCAATTATGGATCTTATTATACAAGGATTGGTAATCTCTCTTTTTTCCAAATATTTTGGTGAAAATTTCGTGAAAGAAGTTCCAATTTGTGATCGTTCCTAGGGAAATTTCATCAAACCAATCCTTGGCCCTTCCAACAAAAGTGTAAATGAAAAGTTTCATGAAGATATCCTCATGTTAGTCGTAGGATTATAGACTATGCAGGGACTAGACCCTTTGGGTGGTGCTTTACAACCTTTGGTGGGTTTGTTGGGCACATGCTTCTTTGGTGGCATGGTGGAGTTGCTAGACAAGACTTTAGAAAAATATTTATCGAAAAGGTGGAAAAGGAAATCTCCTCAATGGAGTCGCCAGGAAATCTAAGGGAAAGTCTTTGCGATAGCCTACCAAAGTGTCGTCAGGGTACGGAGAAGATTCAAAATATTCCCCGGCAACGGTGCCAAAATGTTATAGCACAAGTTGTAGGTTGGACAAAGCCCGACCCAACCACAAAATCAATTGCTACAACTAGGAAATCCTACACCAATGTCACCTTGATGTAGGTCCCACACTTCAAGAGTGACTAGGTCACTCTAAGGAGGTGATCCTGGTGACCCTAGGGGGAATGAGATGTAGATTGTTGTATATGAAAGTGGAACCCATATGATTCAAATCTAAGTGGATTGAGATGTAAAAGGAGATTCCTTTTAAACCAAGTAAAAGTTGCCTCAAAGATATAGTACTTCTCTGGATGATTGTACCTACCCGAGACACAAAGAAAGACACCTTGCAATGCTATAAGTTAGTATGGATCAGAAAGTTAAGCTTGATGTTCCTAATTTGCAGCAGTAGATGACAGTTTATATCAGAAAATAAAACATCTAAATAAACATGTAAAAGCATGGGGTTATCCAACAGTATTATCAATGAATTTGGCAATCAATCATGACTAAAATATAACACTTTGAGAATGAATAAATCAAGATGTTATAAAAGTGATTTTCTGCAGTAAATTATCAGCCTTGTGGATGTATCATTCAATGGCATGCAGCAGAAAAATTAACCATGGGAAATTCCCAAGAACTATCCTAAAAAGTGTGTCCTAGAGAGTAGACTAGGTGAGTAAAGTTAGAGAGATTTCCTAGGGTTAGTTTGTGAGATAAGAGAGAGTGAGCAACTAAGGTTATGCAACTCTAATGGATGTAGGTTAATGTTTATAATGTAAATCAATGTAGTCGGAGAATAGGGATGCCTCAATGAGGCAAGAGAGCTCAAGGCTCAAGGAACACTTCTTCAAAAAGTTAAACTTGAAACTAGCAAAATTCACTCTTCCCAAGGCAATGATTTTATATCTCCAATGCAATGAACAAATGACTAGTGCCTTTAAATATTGGGTTAATGGAGTCAAGTAAATTAACTAGAGATGCTACCTCCTTGGGGGTGTAAACCCTCTTACTCCCCAAGGAAGGTATCTCTAGTTATGGTTTGAAGATGAGGGGTGTAAATCCTCTTACTTCCTCAAACAAACCCTTGCAACATCAATAAATTTCAAGTAATAAATGATGAATACTAGAGTGGGGGTGTAAATACTCTTAATTCCCACCTACCTTCTAGCACAATAATCCTTGACTTGAAACAAATGATAGCATAAGAGTAAAAACCATACCAAATCAAGAAGATGCTAAGATAATCCACCATAAAAGATAGAAATCATTCATCCAAGGCTAGCGCCTCATTCCTCCATCAACCAATCACCAAATATAGCCATAAACAAGCACACAAGAGACAAATATGTCAAGTGTAGCAAAAATTTCATATCAAGTCTTCTCACAAGAGGGATAGTTGTGTTTAAATGAGATCTTATGATCTCCTATTTATACAAAATATCACCAAGGTGACTTGTCCACATATTTAGGGGTAAACCACAATATTAGAGGTCAAAAACCCTAATATTTCTCCCTTTAACAAAGTAATATTAAACAATTCATTTAAAATTTCACTTTTGCACAAATAAAACCCTAATTTACATAGTCGCCACCCCTTTAAGGAATGTTTTGGCACTAGGAGAAGGTCATTGATGATGTAGGAGGCTAGTAAGGATTCCTAAAGCCACGTGTCAAGCATCCAAATGTATTCCTTCATGGTAAAATCCTCAAACACCTAAAACCGTCCAAGTTCCAATGCATATCACTTCACCACCATGCCCTAAACCCCCAAATATGATGTCAAGCTCAAAAAGAGGACGTTTTTCTCCTCCCGGGCAAATTGTTTGGCAAGTGAGGGTCGGGATAATTCTTCCACATCATCTTCTATTTCTCCAATACTTCATCCCTATGATCTGGCCTGTGGACCCTTGGCATCCAACCTGTGGGATTGTAGCCCCATGGAATCCCAATGTAGGCTTGTTCTTCCAAAACTTTCCACCAACTAGGTCCTGCAAAGACAAATAAGCATGCCCTCCAAGGATCTCAAGTCATAACATCATGATAAGTGAATCCAATCAATAAATGATCCACCTAAGAATGTGCATGAAAGACCACTATATCAAATAATTAATTGCTCAAAACCACTATGCGACTTGTCAAGCTTGAATATGGGAGGGTTGACAAGGTGTCCTACTGGGTAGATCTTGCCCTAGGTCAAGGAGAGTTTCCAAGATATCCCTCTCTAAGCCATGTAAAGTGGGTGAAGTGGTTGGGGTCAAGACTCAATGGGCATAGGGCTTGTGACATACAGGAGGTCATACTGTTTCATTCATGGGTGCCTTTGTAGAGGGTGTGTGGTACCTTCATCCACAATTCACTTTTTCCAAGCCCATTATTTTCACTGCCCTGGCGTGGTGTCTAGATAATGGCAATGTCACCCAAAAACACCTAGTGGAAATGTGAAGGTTGGCACGTGATGAGACCCCCTTTCTCTCAACCATGCAACTAAGAGCCATTGCCCTAGTTTTGTGACTAGATGATGGCAATGCCATACCACTATATAATCATGGATATAATAGGTCAGCTCATGATGAGACCCCCTATCCTTCAACTAACCTTTTAAGCATTTTAAATTATATTTCATTGTGGGTCCCCCTTTACTCAAAGATAAGCGTTTCATTGCTTTCTTGGGTGATCCCTGAGTGAAGCATATAGAAGGTTCATACATAGGATTTTATATTTTACCCAACATCAATCCCTCTGGGCCTTCAACCCTTTCTTCCCATAGAATGAGGGACAACCTCTTCTTGGGTCAATACACCCTAAAATCCCAAGAGATAAGGAAATAACAGGAAACAATGATGAAAAGTTGTAAGTATGGTCGGGAATGGTACAATGGATTTTAAAGGGAGTTCCTAGTAGCAAAGACATCCCCAAGGAAGATGACTTACTAAGGCACAATGTCAATCACCAAGGTGAAGCAGGGAAAAAGGCATAATGTCCAAGCATATATAAGGAAATCTAGAGCAATCTAAGATACAACATACTCAAATGGATTAAATATTGAAATGGTGCTCACCATAATACTGACTTGTACCTCATGGAGCAAGGCCCACTACCTTCCAGAAGCCATCTGATGTGGTGGATGCCATCTTAAAATGTGTGACCATATGTGGTGGTGAGAGGGTTCTCCAATTGTGCAAAAGGGTACTCTTGGTCATGTAGTCTCTCGTCACTCCATATCTACAATTTAAGGGCCTCAAGACATAATCTCCTTAGTTATCCACAAAATGGGGATAACAAGCCCAACACGATGGAAAAGTAAATCCCCCATGTGAAGGGGGGGGGGGGGGG
>JASDQU010013712.1:243228-257408 GCA_032191745.1 Picea mariana
TATGTTAGCCTAAAAGTCCATGATATGACTCTACACAATACCATGTTGGATTCAAGGGCATATCATAACCTAATGCCCAAAGTGGTCATGGACCAACTAGGTTTGGACATCACCAGGCCTTACAAAGACTTGTTCTCTTTCGATTCTAGGAAGGTGAAATGCCTAGGTCTTATCAAAGATTTGGTGGTATCTTTGGCACAAATTCTAGCAAAGAACATGGTCATGGATGTTGTATTGGCTGACATCCCTCCCAAATTCGGCATGTTGTTGTCAAGATATTGGGCTGAAAAATTAAAAGGAACCCTCCAGATGGAGATGTCATATGCCACCATCCCTGTTTTCGGTCAAGACAAAAGGTTGTTCAAAGATTTTTTGCTCAAACACATGGTCAACAACAAGTCACAACCTAGCAATCATCCCATATACTCCGTGGAAACCAAGTTGGGATCTTCTATTTTCTTCAATTACTTGTGTTGCAAAGAAGAAGAACCAGAAATTGACATGCCCAACAAAGGGAGATCTGATTAGCAGATTGAGGAAGACTCAAAACAGTAGGATGAAGCAGAAGATAAGATATGGAAGATGATTTTTGATGGAGCTTCCTACAGGGAAGGAGTGGGAGCTGGCGTTTGGATCAATCATTCCAAAGGAGATTCAAAATTATTTTTTCATAAGCTTGTTTTTGAATGCACAAATAACATGGCTGAATATGAAGCATTAATATTGGGGTTAAAGGTATTGAAAGAATTGGGTGCCAAAATAATTGTTGTACATGGAGACTCTGAGCTAATTATAAATAAAATCAAAGGCATATACCAAGCAAAACACCCCAGACTGAGGACTTATAGAAATCTGGTACTAGACCTCCTTGAGACTTTTACAGAATGTAATGTTTCAGCAATTCCAAGAGAACAAAATTAGGTCGCTGATGCCTTGGCTACTTCAGCAACAGTTTTCAAAGTTCCAATTTTCCCCGAAAAAAGACACAAGGTTGAGGTCAAGTATAGGCCAGCAGTACCAGATAATATGAAGCACTGTCAAGTTTTCGAGGATGACAAACAGATAGAAAGTTTCCTCAAGATGGAGAATGAGTTTGAGAATTCAAACATTGATGACGAATACTATGACGATGAGGTGGATGCAACTTCTTTCACAAAGAAGGGGTATTTTAACAATCAGATTGCAAGCAGAGATATCGTTCAACTAAAGAGCAACATCATTCCTAAAGTTCTGGTACCATTGGAGAAACTCTTTGATAATAATGATGTGGCCAGAAGTCCAAAGATTACAGTAAATGAAGGGGATGTAGAATATTGCAATATTGGGACCTTAGAGGATCCAAAGATCGTTAAGCTGTCCAGAAAGCTTAGCCCTGAAGTCAAGGAGAGGTACGTAAAATTGATGAAAGAATTCCCTGATGTTTTTTCCTGGAGCTATGATGATTTGAAAGTATATGACACAAGTATAATTCAACATGTTATCCCAATCAAAGAAGATCACAAGCATTTCAAACAGAAATTGAGAAGGATAAATCCTTTGTTGCTACCCCTGATTGAGAAAGAAGTAAAGAAGCTATTTGAAGCCAAAATCATAGTGTCTCTGAGATTTTCCAAATGGGTGGCAAATCTGGTGCCAGTCAGAAAGAAGAGTGGAGAAATCTGATTGTGTGTGGATTTCAGGAATCTGAACAAAGTATCTCTAAAATATCATTACCCGTTGCCTAAGATGGATCATATTTTACAGAAGGTGGTGGGTTCTCAGAAGATGTCAATGTTAGATGGATTCTCATGATACAATCAGATTATGGTGCACCCTGACAATCATGAAAAGATGACATTTACCACACCATGGGGTACATTTATGTATGCCAAGATGCCTTTTGGGATTATGAATGCAGGGGCGACGTTTCAAAGAGMTATGGATATAAATTTTGTTGATGAAAAAGACAAATTCATTGTTATCTACCTTGATGACATCATTGTGTATTCTRCCTCAGATGAAGAACACCTCAAGCATCTTAGAAGGGCGTTTCAAAAATGTAGAAAGTTCAGAATCTCGTTGAATCCTAAGAAGTCAAATTTCGCCATGGAAGAAGGAAAGTTGTTGGGTCGCATCATTTCAAAATAAGGGATAAAGGTAGATCCCAATAGAGTTGAGGGAATCTTGAAAATTGGCATACCCAGAAGTAAAAAAGAGGTTCAATCTTTCCTGGAGAAAGTAAATTTTCTGAGAAGGTTTATCCCAAATTTGGCTGAAATCATAAAACACATCACCAACATGATCAAGAAGGGAAATGAAATAAAGTGGATTCCTGAAGCAAGAAAATCCTTTGAAGACATCAACGTGGCATTGAACAAGGCTCTAGTACTTGCAAGTACTAATTTTGAGAAGGATTTCATATTGTTCTCTTTCGCCTTAGAACACACAATCGCTGGTGTTTTACTCCATAAAGATGACCAGAATTTTGAGAAACCCATAGCGTATAAAAACAAGACATTGAGGGATGCTCCTTTGAAATATGACATCATGGAGAAGCAAGCATATTCTCTAGTCAAAGCCTTGAAATAATTCAGAGTTTACATCCTACATTCCCATACTACTGCTTATGTACCCAACAGCTCAGCAAAAGACATCCTAAACCAGCCTGATCCTGAAGGAAAGAGGGGAAAATGGATAGTAGTGCTGTTAGAATATGACCTAGAAATCAAACCCACCAAGTTGGTCAAGGGACAGGGGTTGGAAAAGATGATGGCATAGACAAATTGCGAACTTTTAGGAATAAACTTCATTGCAGAGTAGTCGGACAATACATCAGAAGAGGAAAAGGCCACTCCACAAATATCCTAGAAATTTCTTGACTCTGCATGGTATGCACATATCATCTTTGTGTTGAAAAATTTGCAGGCTCCTCTTGAATTAAGTAAAACAAAATCCAAATTCTTGAAACTGAAGGCAACAATTTTTTTTTATAGTGAATGAATCGCTATATTGGAAAGATCCAGGGGGAATTTTATTGAGCTGTTTGATAGAAGGAGAAGCAGAGAAAACCATCAAAGAGTTCCATAAGGGTGACTGTGCAGGTCATCATTATTGGAAGACAACTGTGCATAATATTTAGAGGTCTAGGTTCTAGAGGCCCAACGTTTTTCCTGATGTCTATAAAGAGGTTTCAAAATGCCATGAATGTCAGATTTTTGATGGAAAAGGAAAATTGCAACCTCTGCCTTTGAAGCCCATTTCCGTCGAAGCTCCGTTCAGACAGTGGGATCTCAATTTTATAGGGGAAATACATCCACAATCCTCATCCCAACACAAGTGGATTCTGACAACAACAAATTATTTCATTAAGTGGATTGAGACAGTTCCCACCAGGCAGGCAACAAATTATGTTATCATCCGGTTTTTAGAAGAAATTTTTTTGTCCAGGTTTAGGTGCCCAACTAAGATCATAATAGACAATGCAACAACTTTCAAATCCGAGAAAATAGAAAAATTATGCAGTGATTACAATATCACCCTTGGTCATTCTACATCATACTACCCTCAAGGGAATGGATTGGCTGAGTCTTTGAATAAAAGCTTAGTCAGAATTATCAAAAAAATGCTGCAATAGATTAAAAATGCATGGCACAAAAAGCTCATTCATGCACTATGGGCTGACAGAATATCTCCAAAGAGATCCATAGCCACGTCCCCTTTTTAGATCTTTTATGGGACATAAGTTATTTTTCCTAATGCATTGGGATTGCCAGTAATGAAGCTGTTACAGGAGCAGGAGGCATACATTGACGCCAATTGGAGAAGAGATGATGATTTGATCATTGTACAACAAACTAGGGAAAAGGATTTCTATAATGCTCAGTTGTGCCAAGACAAGATCAAAGAGGCTTTCGACAGACACACCAAGGCAGATGATTTCAAACCAAGAGACTTGGTAGTAAAATGGGATGCCAAAAACGAAGATAAGGGAAAACACGGGAAGTTTGACCATCTCTGGCTGGGACCATTCAAGATTGCAACATATCGTGGAGGTAATGCCTACATACTACAGGAAAATAATGGAGATATCGTTGGAGGAGGGCCTGTGAATGGAAATTTTCTCAAGCATTACACTTTTTAAACAGTCTTCACCTATCCCATTCATTGTACATAATCATTTTTACATTTTATTTTCGCATAATGAAGTCGGAATAAAAGCAACGTAGTTGAAGCCCAAGGTGAAGGCCCTGAGCTATGTTGGGTCAATTTTGAGTTTTTGAATAAAGACCAACGGATTCAGATCACATGGATAAGTCACAACCCAATGGATAGGCACTAGTTATACAGTTCTTTGCTACTTCGCAGGGAGGATAACATCCCCAGTTGGAGCTTATGTTATAACCATAACAATTTTGTATGGAATACAAGTTTCAGATTTAGCAGAGGGATAAAGTAGTTTGGAGATGCGGCTTGATTTGGAGGACCAGGTTACATCTGGTGGAGAAGGGCCAATATAGAGGAGGCGCGAAAGTTGATGAGGCTTGACGGACCGTAGATCTTGAAGCGGCCTATATTGACGACCAAGACAGATATCGGGTGATGAAGTAGCACGAAAGATAATTGTTTGAGGGCGGGCCGGGGAAAATACCACGGTTTCATTTCGTGGACATGTGGCATCATCAGAGGCATATCGAGGTGAAAATAAGTCTACACAAAACCGTTTTTCCCCACCCCCGATATCGAAAAGTGCATATAAAAGGAGGGCCTGGGTCATTATTTTATGATATTTCAAAGTGTTCGAACGTCAGAAAATTGGCGCAAACACTCCATTTGAAACTGAAGCTCAATAGTGAACTAGATTCGAGCATTCTCCACCGATTCACATGTATTTTTCATTATGGCCATGAAACCTGTCATTTTATCCATAACAGAGCAAGACCTCGCCTCTAAAGAAGAAGCCCTAATTGACAAGGGCCTATTTTGGTGGAACACTTGGCCGCAAACTTTGAAATTTTGATTGAGTTCAAAATAGTGAAGACTGGGCTGCAAACCATGTCTTATGCTACCTGCATTGACTTGGAGATTTTGATAAAGGAAATGATGGATTACGAGATTCCTTTTGACTCACAGTGGAAGGAGATTGTACAATTAGGAAAAAAAAAATGCATTTTTCCAAGGACCAGTAAGTAACCTCTAGGTGTCACCAAATTGGTAAGTTCGACAGGGAATCACAACAAGACATATGACGCAAAGGAAGCCGAACAGTCAGAGAGATCCGTCCCTAGTCTATGAAACGATTTTTTTTGTTTAATCATTACAAATCGGTTCATATGCCGAGACTGTCAGTTGAAATTATTATAGTCAGTTTTAGAAGCTGAAACGTTTCAGTTTCAGCCATTGTAATCGAATTGTATAATTACTAGAAATTCTGAATAAATTAATGTTGGCAGAAGTGCAAGGGAACCTTCTTAGTTGTTTTGAACTACACTGTAATTTTCTGGAGCTGAATTGAATACATATGCAGAAGCTTTTGAAGTCTCTATGAAAATTTTCTAATGGTGGTGATATGAGTTTTGTTTTCTCTCATCGTATGTATTTCCTGTGTTCTATATTTCCATTTTCACTGTCTTCTGTTTAAATCGGATAGTTAAAAGATCAGAATTCATCTTGTGATGCTCTCGGCTTAAGAAATTTAAACTGTGTGAATTTCCTCTTAACTAATTCATAATTCATTTCAGTAATGCTCTGATGCAGTTATTTGTTTTCTCTTTCTTCCTACACCCTGATTAAACTCAATTAACAACTCAGATTCATTGCCTCATTTAGCCTTTATCCTCTGGAGAGTTCTATTGGCAAGTGATTGTTTTCCTTCACTTTCATAATCTCGAATCCATATCCATAAGAGTCCCTCCCCTTCTTTGCCAGCAAACTTTATAAAACCCCCCAAAACAATCTGAATCTAGCCACTGATTATCAAAGAAATACCCAGTGGCACAAGAGAGCCCTCTCCGAGTTGAGCAGGCTAGTGCTCATCTCTAAAGTAGGTTGAACAGTTACCTCTATCGTTTTTCTATCAGCCGGATGAAATTTACAGAGTGCTAACACTATGTAAACCCAATGTTTGATGGTGAGCTGAGATGGAGGAGTGTCTGCTCATATGGCATGGATTCAAAGGATTCAATGAAACAATGGCAGAATAAGCTATATGAAATTTCGACCAAGGGATGTGCATGAATCACTAAAGCAGTCTATTGGGTTGTAACGAAGCTGCGTGACATACCGACATTAGATGGGACATGCCTGATAAATGCATGTATAGCGCAAATGGAAGAAGGTGTGCCCAAGGCCTAGAGGATTTAGGCCATGAATGAAGTAGTGAAAGGAACACATGTGTGTTTGTGGGAAGATCACTATGCATATTTACAGGAATGAGCATAGGTGGTAGAGTGCACCAAATTAAGGTTCCAACCCCCAATCGAATTTGTATTGGTAAGAAGGTACAAGGGTACTGGAGACTATTGTGGTGAATTCTCCCTACGGACAGGTGAAATCCCCCTTGGATCGGGTTTCCTTCGATCCAAGACAAAAGGAAAACAAATGGACACTAACTACCCCTTAAGACTAATTTATATGTTCATTAATGAAATCAGAAGAGAGAGAGAAAGAGAAAAAGGTAAATGGATTGCCTCTTTCCTATCGGTTGTCCTCGATGATCCAACTGTTGAACTTGATCTCCAAGATTCGAGTTTGGAAGTAGCCCTCCCACAAGAGACAAGACAATCCTATTCTACTACTATATATCATTAGATGAATGTAGATTTATCTATGTTGGACTTAAAAAAGACAAAGATAAACATTCATGAAATGAAAAATGTAGACATTAAGAGAAATAGGCCAAGTTATATATTAAAAGTGGAAAGAAATTAAATATTTACAATCTCAATGAGGATGTTGCAACAATTCCTCCAAGCTCTCCTTTTTCCATCCCCTTCGTGCCATAAGACTATAAGTATGATGCTATGAACTACTTCCTCACAAGATCAAAGGTTTGCTATTCCCAAGTTCCCCCCTTTTCACCTTGGAATGCACTCATTATATAGGAGTTGAAGGCTTAACCACCATGGAGAAGATCACTCACTAGATCCATTCAATTGGGATCTCCAAGATATTTAAGGAGAAAATATCCCTCAAGGATTTTAGGGAGGAAATACCTCTCAAGATCCATCAAATTAGGATATTGGTTTGAGAAAATCTCGTAACCATCCATGAGACTCTCAACTTCTCCTTAAGATTAGGATACTAGATGTGAGGTGGATTCTCACACTAAATTAATTTCATTTTTTCAATAAAAATGAATAATACATGTGCACATAGTCTTTTTACCTTCATATGATAATTTTCTCCCTCAACGTGTCTAGGGATCATGACAAACACTCCCTCACTTATATGTGACAAATATATGTGTAACAAATTCTCCCTAAAGTATGGGGTTAGAATAAAAACTGATGGCCGAAATACTTTAAAAATATGTGTGTAAAGGGCATTGGGATATGAGAGCTTGGCAGAAGCTGCAAGCAAACATCAAACAATATATACATATCATCCTCGAGGTAGGCATACCTATGCTCAGAATAAAATTGATTAAAAGCATTGTCGTTGACCAATACATTGCAGATCCATGAAAGTACTAACTAAGGATGTGACCACCAAAAATACAACGTGGATCCATATCTCCATGAATCAATTAGGTCATAGCCACGAAAGAATACACAATGGAGCTACAACATGACAAAACATAGCCACAGACCAATACAAAGTGGATCTATGTGACAACATATATATCAATAAGATCACAAGTATGATCATCATATTGGAATATTCTAATTACTCAAATAGTTTCCATTGCAACCTGGGTGCCTGAGGAGTTCCCAGAGTCTTCGTATCGATCTCGAAATGGTACGAATCGATCCATGTGAATAGATGTCTTGATGTCGAAGATGGTAGAAACCACTTGATTACTAGTCATTCCTATATACCATTAACAAGTGTGAGGGAAATCACCAATGATGACAATGACTCCCAAGGTACCCTAGTACATTCCAGTGAATGTGAACAAATGAGCTGAAGTCAAAAATTTGTGGAATCATTCGATCAGACGTCAATGATGTAAACCTAGTGTCGAAAGAGAGGAGGCCTATGAATTCCCCTAGGGGGAAATGAGATGTAAAGTGAGATGATGAGATGAATTCGCCTATAGGCCAAGTTTCTATGTGGAAGGTGGCTTTGATGGCACGTCTCAGAAGTGGTTGAATATTTCCAAGTCTTTGGGTACTTGCGGAAAGTGTTTGTACCTGCCCGAGACACACAAAAAGCCAAGTATGCACGTAGTATGTTAAGTGGACAGGACAACTAATCTTATTGTCCCTAATTGCAGAAATAAACAAAGATATATATCAACATTGAAATCAAGTAACTACTGCAGATTAAACCACTTAAAGCATCAAAGATTAGTTGAGTTGTGAAGCATAAAACATGTAGATAAGTTCTCAACACTCTAGCACAACTTTTAGTGGTATTAAATGGTTGTTATGATAAGTTTTCATAGTATATTTGTGATAGCCAAGTGGATGTAGCAGTGATTTTCTACAACAACAACTTTTGACCATGAAAATAAGCAAGTAACCCAACCAAAAGTTCACCAATTAGCAATAGAATAATAATAATAGCTTACTAGCAAATTTCCATGGTTAAATTGCAAGTTAAAGTCAATAAAAGTAAATGATTTTCTACAACCCTAATGGCTGTAGATTTTAAATTGTTATAGCTCCAAGAAGATCAAGTGAACTAAGACGCCCTAGAGGGTTTAGCAACCTCAAGGAATCCACAAAAGATTCCAACTTGAACACGATTGATATCTCATCAAAACATGTTTATCAATGCAAACAATTTATTTCTCCAATGCAAAATTTCAGATTAGTGCCTTTAAAATTGGGTGAATGGAGTCTTTAAAAACATAATTTATAACAACAAGAACCCTAGGGGTGTAAATCCTCTTACTCCCTAGGGTGTGATAATCAAATTAAGGTAAATCTAAGAGAGTGTACACACGTTTACTTCTCTTAGCAACCCTTGCTAAAAATGACTTATAAACTTAGCAAATGAGATGAAACTTAATGGAGGGTGTATGTTGTTATCCCCAACTCCTAGGGATAACTAAGGATATAATGTCTCGAGGCCCTCAGGTGTCATAAATGGAGTATCGATAGACATCTCGACCAACAATGTCCACTTTCATAGACAGAGACCCACCTCACCACCACAACTCTGGGATCGTCACGACAATATCCACCACATCAGCTGGCCTCCATAAGACGTTGGGTCTTGTTCCATGAGGTACAGGTCAGGCATTATGGTGAGTTTCATTTCAATATTTGAGGCATTTGAGATTGTTACATCTATTACTGCTTTTGATTATGTGACATTTGCTTGGACATTATGCTCTTTGCCTTATTTCACCTTGGTGGTTGACATTGCGCCCTAGTAAGTGGGTCAAACTTAGGGATAAGTATGCTACTGAGAGGTCCTTTTGATGAGTCATCATGCCATTCCCAACCATACTTGTCACTTTCCACACTTCATCACCTCATCTCACCTTTTGGGTTTCTCGGGTGTACTTACCCAAGAAGGGGTTGTCCCTCACTTGATGGGAGGAAGAGGCTGAAAGCCCAAAGGCTTGTGGATTGAAAAAGATAAAATCTTGATTATGAACCTTCCAGATGCTTTCCCAAAGAGGTCTTGAGAGTAATGGAAATATTCTCCCAAAAAATCAAAGACCTGCAAAATAGAACACATAACATAAATGTCCCACTTGATTGAGGGATTTACACAAAGTGTGTTACAAGATAGACTATACCCCCATGGAACAATGTGTAATTATCCCTTCAAGTGACACTTCAGTACTACCACCCAAGCTAATCAATTCAGCCTAGGGAGTACCCAGTTTTTGGACCTTAATTAATTAATGGAAATGAATGGGCTTGGAAAAAGGATGGATTGAAAATGAAGGTGCAACACACCCTCTACAAAAGCACCCATAAGTGAGACACTACAACCCATTGTATGTCATGAACCCCATTCCCAAAAGTATTCCCCTCATCCATGACACCTCATCCACATGACTTAGAGGAAGTCCCCTCAGAAAACACCCCTAAACTTTAGGAACGATTCACCCAATAGGTCATTTTGTCAACCCTCCCATACCTAAACTTGGAAAATCACATAGGGTATTTGAGCATTAGTTTATTATGATAAGGAGCATTATTTTATTTTGATAAGGTGGTTTGGAGGTACTTGCTTAGATGGATCTTTTATTGATTTGATTTACTCATCATGATGCTTTGACTTGAGATCCTTGGAGGGCGTATCCATTTATCTTTGCAGGACCTAGCTGGTGGAAAGTTTTGGAGGAACAAACCTAGCTTGGGCTTCCATGGGGCTTGGAGCCCAAAGGTTGGATGCCAAGGGCCCACATGCCATATCATGGAGACATTCCTTTGGAGGCATATAAGACATCATGGAGGACCTAACCTAGCCCCTACCAACGAAACGTTTTTCCCATGAAGGCCAAAATTCCACCATTGAAGGCTTGATGTCATAGAGGGGCTAGGGATTTGTGGTGGTTGAGGATAATTAGCATGTTTTGGAGGAAAGATCCCATGGATTGTGGAGGAGATGGCTTGGATCGAAGACACTTGGCTTTTGGAAGCCCAACGTCCCTTCTCCAATCTCAACGACCTGACTTAAAGTGCCAAAAGTTACCCAAAAGGAGGGTGATGTCATGTTTTAGGGTTTCTTTCATGTGCAAAAGTATGAATTAAATAATATTATTTTGTAAAGGGGAAAGATTAGGGCTATTGACACCTTATCTTGTGGTTTACCCTAAACTATGTAGACAAACTATGTTTAAGACATTTTGTATAAATAGAGATCATTTGTATCTCATTTTTATCATAGGTCTCCCATTGTGAGAAGCCTTCCTAGCTAACATTTGTGCCATCTTTGACAATATCTTGTCTCTTGTGCTCTTGTCTTGGTTTCTTCATGCTATTGGTGGAAGAAGTAGTGCGCTATCTCTCTTGGAGCTTTTCTCTTGCATTTGTGGTGGATTTATCTTAGTAAGAGGAGGTTTTTATTTTGTCATTTCTTGGACCAGGTAAGGATTTTATATTGTTGATGCTTCATTGCTTGGTTAAAAGATTTATTTTCTATACTTATTGGGGAGTATAAGGATTTACAACCCCACCATTACCTATCATTTATTTCTATAATTTATTTGTTGCACAAGGTTTTACTAGGAGAAGTAAAAGGGTTTACACCCTCCTAGTATCTCCTAGTTAGCATTTGCTTGCCTTGGGGAGTAAAATGGTTTACGCCCCCAAGGAGAAAACACCTATTATCTATTCATTTATTTGATTCCATAACCCAATAGCTAAAGGCACTAGAAATAATTGCATTGGAGAAATAAAATCTTGCATTGTTTAACGTGAAAACTCGATATTTTGAGGTTGTCTAAATTGGAATCAATTCTATGCTTTATATGCTTGGTTGAGCCACTAGGGTGTCACCTTTGGCCAAGTTATTCTCTCTGCTGTCATAACATTTTATCTACAGCCATTAGGGATTCAGTAACCCTAATACAACTTTCTAATTTACTCACAAACCAACTGTCAAAAGTTGCTAAAAGTTTGCCCCTATAATCTACTAACCATAACACACTTTTTTGATGGATTGTTGGCAAGTTTTGATGGTTGATCTATTGGCTGTAACAAATTTAATGCTACAGACATAATACTGAAAATTATATCTCTTCAATACTATTACTTACAGCCTTGTTTCAAGCTAAAGTCTTGCTCTTTCATTCTCGAGTTAAACTAGTATTTACTAGCTCGCCCCTTGCTTATTCTACTAGACTTTTAGAATCTTCATTTGTAGCTCTTATTATCATTTTATTGCTGATATATATTACTGTTTATTGCTGCAATTAGGGACAACAAGCTTATCCTTCTTGTCCACCTAACATATTACGTGCATACTTGGCTTTTCTTGTGTCTCAGGCAGGTACAATCACCCTTTGCAGGTACTCATACCTCTTGGCAACCATTGACTACCATCAAGAATCTCCCAAGCCTTTCTACACTTAGTATCATGATATATAGGGGCTACGCTTCCATCATCCCACTTTTCGTCTCATTCCCCCCTAGGGTCACCAGGATTCCCCCCTTGAGGTGATTACTTCATCTCTAAAGTGACATGAATACTTGTGTAAGGTGACAGTGGGTAGGTGTTCTCTTAGTTTTCGTCATTTTGTGGCTGGGTTGGAATTTTCCCAACCTACAACTTGTGCGATAACATATGCAACATACTTCTCCTAGGGTTTCAATCAACAATAACCAAGAACAAGCAATAAATAACTAACAAATGCATATTTTCCTTACCAATTCCAAGAGAGAGAGAGAGAGAGAGAGAGAGAGAGAGAGAGAGAGATAAAACCTTAGTTCACCAAGAATTTAACATTCAAGGGAAAGTAAAGAATCCTCCAAGAGGTGTGACCACCCTATCTCAAGCATTCACCAAGAGATATCACCAACATTCATTTGCAAGTGAGAGAGATACCAAAAATTCCAAGGAGGGCGCCACTAGTCTTCTCGCAATGAGAGATCTATGATGAAAAATGAAATAGAGATGATTTCTATTTATACAAATCCTCTAAACATAGTTTATCCACAAAATTTAGGGTAAAACACAAGATACGAGGTCAATAGCGCTTATCTCTCCCCTTTACAAAAGTATTATTATTTAATTCATACTTTGTACATAAAAGAAACCCTAGAAACATGATGTCACCCTTCTTTGGGGTAACATTTGGCACCTTTGGTCAAGTCGTTGAGTTGGAGAAGGAAATGCTAGGCCTCCAAAGGCCAATAATATTCAATCAAAGGCTCTCTTCCATGATCTGTGGGCCTTTTCCTTCAAAATGTGCCAAGTTTCCATCATCACCACCAAAACCTAGCCCTAGGTGACGTCAAGCCCTCAAAAGGTGACGTTTTTTCCCTTTGAAGCAAGTCATTTGGCATGTTGGGGCTGGGAAAGGTCCTCCAAGGCATCCTCTAGGCCTCCAAAGGCATGCCATCATCATCTAAAGTGTGGGACCTTGGAATCCAACATGTGGGCATCAATTCCCATGGAAGCCCAAGCTAGGCTTGTTCTTCCAAAACTATCCACTATCTAGGTCCTACAAATACAAATGGATATGACCTCCAAGGATATCAAGTCAAATGCATCATGATAAGTAAATCAAATCAATAGAAGAGCCATCTAAGCATGTACATCCAAACCTTGGGACCTGCATGACACAATGGCAGTCCTCCTCACCTTCGACAATAGGTTTTCATCATTGACCTCTGATCGAATGATTCCATGAATGTTCGACTTCAACTCATTTATTCACATTCGCTGGAATGTACTAGGGTACCTTGGGAGTCATTGACATCATTAGTGATTTCCCTCGCACTTGTTAACAGTTTACCTCAATGACCGGTAAACAAGTGGTTTCTACCATGTTCGACATCAAAACATCTATTCACATGGCTAGATTCGTACAACATTGGGATTGGGACGAAAACCCTGGGTTGAGCTTTCACTCTGTTAACTGCTTTGCCCAGGCTGCGAAGGAGATCATTTGAGCATGCTAATATAGACTGTCACATAGATCCACATTGTATTGGTTTGTGGCTATGTTTTATCATCTCGTAGCTCCAATGTGTATTTTTCATGGCTACGATCAGTTCATGTCATGGAGGTATGGATCCACATTGTATCTTTGGTGGCCATATCCTTAGTCAATATTTTTCATGGATCCACAATGTATTGGTCAGCGGCCATGCTTTGAGTCATCTCATATTCCAAGCATAGGTATGCCTGCGTCGAAGATGGAACATATATTAATAATGTTTGATGGTTGTTTGCAGCTTCTTCCAGGTTCTCCAACTCGACACCCTTGCATTAAATATTTGTAAAGTGTTTCAGCCATCATTCTCTCTTCTGACCTCAGACTTTAGGGGGCATTCTGTTACACATGAAATTTTCACACCTAGGTACCTCACCCTAATTGTTGTAAAGTGTCATATAAGTGTCTCATACAC